>CAMXCT020000704.1:139752-221223 GCA_947184155.2 Cladocopium goreaui | reverse complement strand
TTCGGCTCTGGCACTGCATCTGATCTTGGTGTAAAATCAAATTTGCTGTCGACCTGTGGATTCAGCCAATGGGCTTGTTTCAGCTTGGGGTTGGACACCCCTGAAGGACATGCTCTTTTGACTGCCACAGGTGTATTCAACCAGTCAGGCACTGAAGGGCTAGATAAACTTGAGGATGATGTAGCAACACCCGGGTTCAGCCAATCCAATGTGTTTTTCTCATCAGCTTCAGCTACAGCAGGATTGGTCCAAGGATGCATCACCAGTTGCCATTGAACCCTTGATCCAAAATCTTGCATGCAAATTGAAGTTGGGTGAAGCTCAGACAATCAAAATCAACGCAGTGTTATTTATTGTCAAAGTGAATTGGCATGAATTGGCCATGTTATGATTCTCTGTGTGGGTTGTGGGGGCACATGTGTTGACTTTTTGCTTCACCCTGTCACATCATCATCCATGCTGTTTGCCATAAAGTTTTGCAAATTCCCTGCATTTTTTCTCCCGCAAATGGTCTGCTACGAAAGTGTCCCCATGCATCAGCTGTTTCAAACTGATGTCAAAAGACAAATGCTGTCTGATGGACAGACAAGCAAATCCCTAGCTAGATGGTTGCAGCCAAACTACTTCTTGAAGGCCTTGGCTACATTATCCCTCCACTGAGCACTGGCCTGCTTGATGCAAGCTCGCACATCTGCCTGAGTTGGCTTGGGACTCTTGGGAAGGGCATTGATCTTCTTCTTCAGGAAGTTGTAGTACTCCGTTTGAGACACAGAACGGCCAAAAGCAACCTTGCGACCTGGAAACATCTTTTCAATCTCATCCCTTGACTTGCCATAGAGCTCCTTCTTGAGATTGAACAACTCCAGCATCTCTGGATCTGCAGGTGGCCTGTAGCCAGCAAAGGTGCCCATTGTGTTCCTTGGAGCCCTTTTTTTCTCAGCATCAGCAACGGGCTTGCCCCCACCACTCTGACCAGTTGGCATTGGGGTGGAGCTCACAGCATCCCCTGGCTTCTTCTCAGAGCTCACATCATTCCCTGGCTTCTTCTCAGAGCTCACATCATCCTTTGGCTTCTTCTCATCTTTTGTCAAGTTGTCATCCAACTTCTCTGGGTGCCCTGCCTGACGCACCTTGGTCTCCTCCTTCTGCTTAGCAGCATTTGCAGCCAAGCGGCGGCAAGCAATCTCACTCTCATCAGCAGCCTTTTTGGCCAAAGCATGTGCTGCTGCAGCGCTTTTCTCAAGTGCAGTCTTTTGAGATGCACTGAGGCGAGATGCCTTGCGAGGACGGTCTCCAAGACTAGGAGCAGGATCAGCAACACGAGGGTTGGCCCAGTCTGCCCAAGCAGGGCGGTTTGCCCCAGGATTCTCCTGAAACATTTTGTGCAGGCATTGCTGCTTGTCTCCTTGCAATGGCTCTTCTTTCTTTTCTGTGCTCCAACTCCAATCATCACAGGCTGCTGGTGGTTCTGAGCGAATCTGCTTTGAAACTTCGTCATCCATTGCCATCCAGTCAACGTCATCCATACCTAAGCCACTTTCCGCCAACAAGCTAGCCATGACGATTACAGAACAAGTGACGATACAGAACGAGGCAATGGATGCTGAAAAGGCTGCTGTGGGCAAATAGCAAGATTTGACCATCAGGAAATGATGAGCAACAAGGCAATGGCAATGGTGAAAGGTTAACGGTTGCTGTGGGCAAATAGCAAGATATGACATGAAATGGTGTTGACTAAAACTTAGTGAATTTCAATTGTAGCAAATCAAAGCATGACCCACCCTTGGAGATCAGCACTGGTTTTGCTCGGCAGCTCTCGGATCTAGGCAGTTGCCCTCGAAAATGTTTCACTGGTTGTCAGCTCTGCCAAAATCCTGAATGCATCTCACACAAGCTTGCTGATCTTCCCAGCTGGAACAACTGAATCCTCAGAGACAAAGAGTCCCGGCTTCTCAGGAGTCAAAGAGAAGGATTGTGCATTGTTGCTGACAAGCCATCGGGGCATGACCTGAAGCACACAAGTCTTGTCGGTGTATCCAGGTCCAAAAGTGCTTCGCGTCTTCGAGGTTGATGCCAAAACCAGGCTGCCAGCATCCTCCCAGGTTGGAGGTTTGGCACTTGCAATCTTTCGCGGTGTTTCTGCTGGCACAAAAACACAGGGCCCTGTCTTCGTCACTTTGAAGGTTCGACTCTGCACATCACCCGCCTCATCCTGGTCAAAAGGTTGCAGCAGCAGTTAGAACAATTTCACAATTGAAATGCCTAATCAAAATCACAAACATCTTGATACAGCACTATCACAAACATCTTAATAAAGCACTGCAAATCTCTCCTTGTTCACTTGGGGCTCGATCTTGTGACATGCCAGATCAAGTGTAGTGACATCTGAACCATCCTTCTCCAGCTTGAGCAAAAAATCCCTGAGGGAACAGAGAGTTCCTTGTGGCTCTTGCTGCATACGGAAGACGCCCTTGCCCTCATCATCCTCGAAACCAATCATCATCACATCATCCTTCTGCGTCTCAAGGAGCTTTTCAGCTTCCTGTGGAAACTTACATGACAATCATGAATCATGATGACTGAGTAAGTAACCATAAACATTCACAAGTATCATATTTTCGGATGTGGAAACTTACATGACAATCATGAATCATGATGGCTGAGTAAGTAACCAGAAATATTCACAAGTATCATATGCTCGGATCAACTGTGACCGTGCCTGTTGGATCTTGAAGTTCCCATAGACCAAGGCAATAGGTGGTCCGTCATGGTCCAATGCAGCATCTGCATTATCCTTGGCCTGAAACCAAACATTGCCATCCACATCGAAGATAGCATGGCCCTTGCCATGATGCTCGAGCTTCAGCAACTTGTTTCCTTGCGGTGCCTCTTCCACCGAATCAAGCTTGCGTTTCTGTCTTGTGTTCCCTTCCGATCCCTCAGTCCCTGCTGCATTTGGTCCAGATCCTTCTCCAGAATATGGAACTCCTGCCTTGTTGAATTTTGCATTGTGTGCCTTGATGACCTTCTGCCATTCTTCTTGGACTTCTGGGATTGACAGCTTCTCCTCCATGGTCTTGAGGAATGTAGCACGCAAGGGAAGCTCATTGGATGCAGATGGAAAACAGCACGTGAAGTCTGTAGAGGCAAGTGTTGGGATCACCCGGGTCTCTTGCCAAGATGAAACTGGCTCCCACCCTGGAACAACAATGATGCCCTCTGTGGCCAAGGCCTGGATTCTTCGCTTGATTGCCACTGAGAGCCAGGTTGCAACCTTGAGTGAGTCAGCCCTTTTGTCAGCCCCAGCAGCCTCACGTGTGTTGGCTTCCGCCCAGACCAAACCAACATAAAGGAAACTTGGTAGCTTGCTGTTGGATGAGAGTCGCATGATTGCCTCTGCCATGGAATGGTCATACGCAAATGAATCGATCACTGTGCATGGGGTGGACTTGTCAAAACCCATCCCAACCAGAAGGCCTTGCAGCCAAGCAGAGGCAACACTCCAACCACTCAGCCACTGTTTGCGCCTTGATGGACGGCTCAGGTCGAATGAGCCAGCTGCCGTGGAGAAGTCCCGTCTCGGGTCCACAAAGTTTTTCACTGGGTTCATGAGCACAGCAACATCCTTCATTGCTGGAATCACTTGGCGCTTCCAAACAGGACTTTTCGCAAAGACGCTCACATACTCTCCATCAGTATCCCGCAAATCAGAAACAGCCATGTAGAACTTGTGCACCGCAGGTCTGCCGGACTGCTGGGGAAAGCTGCCAAAGTCAAACATGAGCATCACTTCTCGCACCACCAAGCGATGCTCAGGCATTCGCAAGACTTCCAGCAGTTTGGCATGCAGTGATACAATCTCATCTTCAACATATTCGTTGCCAAATGGCCCCACTGTGGGGCAAGCCAAAATGAGACAGGAATCTTTTGGCTTGGATGCCATGAGACCACTGTACTCCTTGACTGCCAAGACAGTGTTCTTCACAGCATCATAACCCAGCGTGCTGGAATTGAGCCAGTACACCTTCAGCTGATGCCCTGAATCTGACCGAACCAATTCCTGCTCTGAAAGGAAACGGTGAAAGGAGGCCTCGTAGAATGTGGTTCCATGTCCCACTTCATTGAGATCCCTCACAGGATACACACTCTCCTGGTGTGCAGCAACAGTCTGCCTTTGATTTTCTTTCTGCTTTTCCACAAGCTCTGCTCGCAATCCCAAGCCCACCTTGTTGAAGGTCTCAAGCTTCTCGACAAACTCTTGGAATTTTCCTTCCTCCTTCTGCAATCGAGCCACTGCTTTTTGAACTTCGGCTTTCTGCAATGCTTCATTGGCTTTCTGCTCATCAACAGCAGGGCCCAAAATAGCAGCAGCAACATTGAATTCACTCAGAAACCGGAAATCAGCTGCAGTAAGCCCTGGCGACTGGACTTTGCATTTCTCATTGAACTCAGCATCAAGGTATCCACGAATGAACTTCTGGTCCACAGCCCCCAGCTGATCTTGGGTGAGCAGCTTCTCAAACATGGGCCTAAAGTGGCTGTAGACACAACTCATCTCCCAGGCCTCATGATCAGGTCGAGGGTCACGGAGTTGTTGGATCCCTGAGACCAAGTTTACCTTCTTGCGAAGGCGCTTTGCCTCAGACAACTTGTGCAGGAAGAACCTGACTCGCCTTGCAATCCACCAGTGTCGTTTGTGTTCATTTGGGGCAAAGATCGTCTTCCAAAGGGCATCATCTGCAGCACGTGGTTTGGAGCCATTTCCTGGTCCAGAAGGCATCCATGAGCAAATCAGATTGATTTATAAGATGCTTTTGAACCATATGTTATTTTTTCAAAGTGATGTATTTTGAACAATTGTTTAATCTTTCTAAGTGCAAGCTTAGGATCGAAGCAAGTCAGTGCCCAGCATTGTCAGTGTCAGGCCAGACTGTTTGGCTTGGAAATTTCCCCAATGGTAGGTGATGAGCTCTTGGGTTTCCGGCAGGAGGGTTGGAAACATCTTGATGACAGCAGCCTCAAGCGGTGAGATCTTTTTGTGGTCTGACGAATTCCCACCATTGAAGTCCTGGATGAGACCATCGATGCCTTCATTCCATGTCTGACCAGCCTGAGCAAGGATTTGCTTGAACATGAAGGCAACCTGAATTGGGTCTGGCCGAGGTCTTGAGGATTCACTGAACTTTTCTGCCAAACAATTGAACTGATCAGTCTTCTGGTCACCGGACGTCTTGTGGATACATCGGAAACCATAGCAGGCTCTCAGAAATGGAGCTGCCAGGATCATATCTCCATCTGACAGATTCAACTCAATGACAGCAATGAGGAGAATCTTCATTGCCACACTCTTGGTAAATCCGTTTGTGATGCTCACAGACAAAGGTGCAATGCCCGCACCAGGACACAACTTGTTGAAGCTCACTTGTATCGGGTTCATCTTGCTGTCATAGGGAGTGTCAAGAAATTCTCGCAGGACCTTCAGAACAAACACAGCCTTTGCAGGGCCCTTGAAGCTATGTTCTGATAGGCCAAGGTGCCATGGCTGCAACCACACCTCTTCCGAAGTGGAATCCAGTGATGGTGCTGGCACAACTGTTGCTGCAGCATGCCTCTCAAACCTGAAGCGTGGAACAAGCCTCTCAAGCCTGATCATCAGGTCATTCAAAGCACTCTGAAACTCGCCATGATGACTTCCAAACTGGTCCTCAAGATAGGGACCTTAGTGGACTCATCTCATGGATGCTTTAGCTAACAATGAACCTTGAGTCAACAATGTAACATTTTTTTGACATCAGACCTTGTGCTTGATGCACATGCTGTCACAGACAAGACCATGATCTGAGCATCAAACAGCAATCAACTGCGTCATCCACCTCAGGGTTCCCTGAGCCAGTGAACTTGTCGATGGCCCATTGCATGATACGGTCACAGACCTGCTTGACATCTGGTGACTGACGGCTGGCAGCCATAGTCGAAAATGAAGTGAAGCAGCCTAGGAGCAATAAGCTTTTGAGCCGCAAACCTGTGGAGGCATAATGATCTCAAGTACTAGTGCCAAGAGTTGCAACACAGAGTCAACCCTCTAGACTTGGCACTGGCAGTGCCTGCCAGTGCCAAGTCTCTAAGTTACATCAAAATAGCTTACCAAATGTTCAGGGTTAGAAGAGAGACCTACAGACTTGGTAAGCTACTTTGATGGAATTTAGAGACTTGGCACTGGCACACACTGCCAGTGCCAAGTCTAGAGGTCAAAAGTCACCTCCTCAGACTTGGCCTAACCACTTGACATCACTAAGATAATGAGGTTCAGAGACTTGGCACTGGTGGACACTGCCAGTGCCAAGTCTTTGAACCTCATTATCTTAATGAAAATATGTTTGTAAAAAAATAGCTGGATGTGTTCAGCAGCAACTGTACAAAGATAATGAGGTTCAGAGACTTGGCACTGGTGGACACTGCCAGTGCCAAGTCTTCGAACCTCATTATCTTAATGAAACTCTGTTTGTAAAAAAAAATAGCTGGATGTGTTCAGCAGCAACTGTAAAAAGATAATGAGGTTGAGAGACTTGGCACTGGTGGACACTGCCAGTGCCAAGTCTTCGAACCTCATTATCTTAATGAAAATCTGTTTGTAAAAAAATAGCTGGATGTGTTCAGCAGCAACTGTAAAAAGATAATGAGGTTGAGAGACTTGCCACTGGTGGACACTGCTAGTGCCAAGTCTTCGAACCTCATTATCTTAATGAAAATCTGTTTGTAAAAAAAAAAGCTGGATGTGTTCAGCAGCAACTGTAAAAAGATAATGAGGTTGAGAGACTTGGCACTGGTGGACACTGCCAGTGCCAAGTCTTCGAACCTCATTATCTTAATGAAAATCTGTTTGTAAAAAAATAGCTGGATGTGTTCAGCAGCAACTGTAAAAAGATAATGAGGTTGAGAGACTTGGCACTGGTGGACACTGCCAGTGCCAAGTCTTCGAACCTCATTATCTTAATGAAAATCTGTTTGTAAAAAAATAGCTGGATGTGTTCAGCAGCAGCTGTACAAAGATAATGAGGTTCAGAGACTTGGCACTGGCAGTGTCCTCCCAGAATCTCATATTTTTCTTGAAACTGCTCTGTGAGAAAAAAAAGTTTTCCTTGTGTTTTTTTTAAACTTCATCACAGAGAAAATGGGGTTCAGAGACTTGGCACTGGCAGTGTCCTTCTGGAATCTCATATTTTTTATGAAACTGCTCTGTGAAAAAGACACATTTTCTCTGTGTTTTAGACTTCATCACAGAGAAAATGGGGTTCAGAGACTTGGCACTGTCAGTGTCCTTCCGGAATCTCATATTTTTCATGAAACTGCTCTGTGAAAAAGATATTTTTTGACTTTCATCACTGAGAAAATGAGGTCCAGAGACTTGATTCTTTTTTCCCAATGGTTAGTGCTTCTTTCTTTGAACTTTTAGTTTCTTTAAAAAAGATTTAAGAAAAACTGTTGGCTTTTTTTCTAGAAAAGAAAGAAAATGAGACCCAGAGACACTGAGAATATGCAGTCCAGAGACTTGGCTCCTTTTAGCCTGAGCCTGGTCAGCATTATTTTCCATTGAACAATTTAAAGTTTCTTTCCATGAAACAATGGGTGAACAAATGTGGGCTGTTGTTTGAACAACATCACTGAGAAATTCAAGTTTGTAGTGTAGACTCAGACCTAATTATATAACTCTTTTTACACTAGTCAATTTCTTTGAAACTAATCATCTTCATAAAACAAATTGTGATCAATGTTGGCCTTTGTTTGGAACATCACTGACAACATGATTTTCACAGACTTGACATAGAACATTCTGGCTTGCAAACACCTCTCACTTTTCCACCAGCAGCATTGAGGTGTCTACTCGTTGAATGGCACAATTTCATGCTGAGACAGACCCAAATGCCCATCAGCAATTGATCCTCAGCTAGCTTAAGACTCAAGAATTGCGGCATTACATTCATGTGCTCAGGTACCAGGTCTGCCATCATTGTGCTTGCTTTGCCACAGTGTCATTGTGGTTGCTCTGAAGCAAGTGTGCTGAGACGACACATGACTGAAGTGTGCTCAGGTTCCAGCAAGGTTCCACTGCAGCATGGACAAGACCCCCCGCTTGCACCTGTCAGTGTCAGGCATATTGCAACTGTCATGGTTTTGATGATTGAAATTGCAAAATTACGCAATACATGTCATGTGGACTTTTTAGCTATTCAAAAAACATGCTCACTTGTATGTGCTCAGCTATGCTTTGCAACTGCATGTGCTTTGCAGCATTGCTTTTGCACCTGCTTTGCAGCAATGCTTTTATACCTGATTTGCAGCAACTCCATGTGTTTTGCAGAACATGTCTAACTGCTTGGCAGCAGCACTGTTGTGACTGCATATTTCGCACTGCTTGCAGCCCTGTACTGTATTTGCTGTGCAGCCACCTTGACTTGGGATCGCACACTGGAATGAAGAGGCTCATGGCTGCCTCAGCTCTAGTCTGTCTAACCAAAGAAAACTATTATAGGAAGGATTAAAATAAGTAGACTTTGAAATGTATAATGTTTGATTTGGAAGCTAAATGGCTGTGATCAAGTATGCAGTCATGTGGCTTCAAGATCATTTCATGGGTGAAGGCATTCGAAACACAACCCAGCAATTTTACAAACCTTAGAACACTAAGCCTTTGCATTACACCTATCAGATATACCCTTGCTCAGCAAGACCTGGGATGGTCATTCTTTTAAGAAGACACAAGCTGTTGTCACATTGGAATCTCAGGAATTTGCCTGCCCCAATCCCCTTCCACATGGAAGGATGTATATGTATATGTACTAGCCTCAAACAAATAATTATATACACATATATATATATTATATGTATGTGTAAAAACATCAAAACTGTACCTGCAATGCCTGGCCTTGGAGTGGCAAACCTTGATGAACATACTTCCAAGCAAGATTTCAAAGACAAGGTTGGAAGAAGGATGCAATACACATATGTCATGCAATGCAAAACACATATTTTATACTGATCAGTCCAAAAACCTGGGAAAACCAAAAAAAACTATTGAAACAATCTTGAAGCATTCACGGTTGAGAAGGTTTTGAAAGCCACGCCTTGAACACACACAAGCCATGGTTTGCAACACTTGAAAGGCCAAGTCTTTCAACAAAAAATGCCAAATAAATTTCAAGACTAGGGGTGGTGAAGCCTTTAACAAATACCAAAACACAATACATGGAAGGTCAGCTACCATTGTTTCCCTTAAATCCTCTCCAATAAGATTTAAAGCAAGGAAGGATTTGCTCCTATGTAAATGATAACACAATAGGGCAAGCTGTAATGAATTTCTTTCCAATCCTTTTTATGTACATACTATTCACTTTGCTGCCCACAAACCAAGTAAAGTGAAGTTGATGTTCACATGCTGGCATTCATCACCACCACCACAACCACAACCACCAACAAGAACAAGAACAAAAACAATAATAAGAACAAGAACAAGAACAGGAACAAGAACAACAACAGTTGCTATTACTACTATTACTACTACTACTGCTACTACTACTACTACTAGTACTACTACTACTGCTGCTACTACTACTACTACTACTGCACTGCGACTGCTAACTGCTACTGCTACTGCTATTACTACTATTACTACTACTACTGCTACTACTACTACTACTAGTACTACTACTACTGCTGCTACTACTACTACTACTACGACGACGACTACTAGTACAAGTTTTTTTTCTTACAAGTACATGTCTGCTTTGCAACAGCATGTGCTTTGCAGCACATCTCTAACTGCTTTGCAGCAGTGCTGTTGTATCTGCTTTGCAGCAATGCTTTGCAATCACATATGTTTTGCAGCACATGTCTACCGAACTGCTTTGCAGCAGTCCTGTTAAGTCTGTTTTGCAGTCATGCCTGAAGTTTGCTCAGGTTCCAGCAAGGTTCCACTGCAGCATGGACAAAATCCCTGCTTGCACCTGTCAGTGTCAGGCATATTGCAACTGCCACGGTTTTGATGATTGAAATTGCAACATTACCACATAGCATGTCATGTGGACTTTTTAGCTATTCAAAAAACATGCTCAGCTATGCTTTGCAACTGCATGTGCTTTGCAGCATTGCTTTTGCACCTGCTTTGCAGCAATGCTTTTATACCTGATTTGCAGCAACTCCATGTGTTTTGCAGAACATGTCTAACTGCTTGGCAGCAGCACTGTTGTGACTGCATATTTCGCATTGCTTGCAGCCCTGTACTGTATTTGCTGTGCAGCTGCCTTGACTTAGGATCACACACTGGAATGAAAAGGCTCAGGCTGCCATGGCTCTAGTCCGTCTAACCAAAGAAACGGAGTAATGAGTATGGAAAGGATTGAGCTAATGATCCAAATCTTCACATAATAAATCAAATAAGTAGACTTTGAAATGTATAATGTTTGATTTGGAAGCTAAATGGCTGTGATCAAGTATGCAGTCATATAGCTTCAAGATCATTTCTTCTCCATAAGGAAGCTTTCATGGTCGAAGGCAGTTGAAACGCAAAACCAGCAATTTTACACGCCTTAGAACACTAAGCCTCTGAATTACACCTATCAGATATACCCTTGCTCAGCAAACCCTGACAGGATTGTGAATCTCAACTGAGTATTGTATGAGGCAGCCTTTTATTGTAAACATATATATATATAATTTCTGGCTTGGTCACCTGACTTCCAGCTCAAATCAAGGCAAAAGAAGAGCATTTTGTTATTACACCTGATTATTCAAATTGTTCTGATGTATCCACCCACTACCAGACTTGGAATGCCAAGTTGCCAGATAACACACCCAAATGCTAGCTCAAGGACAAAGTTTGTGACTATGTTCTTTGCTCAGAACCCAAGCAACCAATTTCATTACCTTTGTGGTACCCCACAGCAGCCCCTGGTGGTTCTACTTTTCCCCCCCTGCAGCACACACAGTTGTGTCATTAAATAGCGTCATGTCATTCACTGGAAGAACTTGGCATACCCTTCTTGCGCCGGATCATTTTCTCCAACTTCCTCTCCAAATCCCATGTGCTCAGAGTCTTCTTAGTGTGTTGCCCAGCTGGAAATTGAGAAAATAAGTTGGAAAAGAAGAAAAACATATGTGTAGGACATGTTTCAAAATTCAAAACTAACTAAACAAGAACAAGGTTCAGAGTTTTGACGAAGGTAGTCAAATTTTTTCTGCAACACTGCAACTGGCAGCCTTCGAAGCAGATTGTGCTGAACCATGGCTGGGGACAGTGGCTCACCTTCGCTTCTCTGAGTCTGTTTCAGATTCAGATGTTTCTTGGGAATTGACTTTGGACACTCCATTGTGACGCTTGAGCAATACATCACGAAGAAACACAAAAGCTTGCAAAGCCAAACAAACAAAGACTTGGGATGGTCATTTTTTAAAGAAGACACAAGCTATTGTCACATTGGAATCTTAGATTGAGAATTTGTACCCCCCAAATCCCCTTCCACATGGAAGGATGTATGTGTATATGTACTAGCCTCAAACAAAATTATATATATATAATATGGCAATGTCAGGACTTGGAATGGCAAACCTTGATGAACATACTTCCAAGCAAGACTTCAACAACAAGGTTGGAAGAAGGATGCAATACACATATTTTATGCAATACACATCAGTCCACAAACCTAGGAAAACCAAAAAAAACATTTGAAACAATCTTGAAACATTCACATTTGAGAAGGTTTTGAAAGCCAAGGTTTGAACATTGTTTGCAACACTTGAAAGGCCAAGTCTTTCAACAAAAAAATGCCAAATAAATTTCAAGAGCCTTTAACAAATACCAAAACACAATACATGGAAGGTCAGCTACCATTGTTTCTACTACTGCTCTCCAATAAGCTTTAAACAAGGAAGGCCACATCTTGAAAAAAACAACTAAATGCTAATTTGCTCCTATGTAAATGATAACACAGCAGGGCAAGCTGTGATGAATTTCTTTCCAATCCTTTTTATGTACATACTATTCACTTTGCTGCCCACAAACCTAGTAAAGCAAAGTTGATGTTCACATGCTGGCATTCATCACCACCACCACAACCACAACCACCAACAAGAACAAGAACAAGAAACAATAATAAGAACAAGAACAAGAAAAAAAAACACAACTACAACTACAACAACAACAACTGCTACTGCTACTGCTACTGCTACTACTACTACTACTACTACCACTACCACTACTACTACTACTACTGCTACTACTACTACTACTACTACTACTCTGCTACTGCTACTGCTACTGCTACTGCTACTACTACTGCTACTATCACCACTACTACTTATTACTATGCTTTGCAGCACATGTCTATTGAACTGCTTTGCAGCAGTACTGTTGTGTCTGTTTTGCATCATGACTGAAGTTTGCTCAGGTTCCAGCAAAGTCCCACTGCAGCATGGACAAGCCCCTGCTTGCACCTGTCAGTGTCAGGCGTGTTGAAGCTTTCATGGTTTTGATGATTGAAATTGCAACATTACCACATGTCATGTGGACTATTTTGCTATTCAAATTCAAGCTAGGGTTATGTTCCATCTATTAGCATCTTTGTTTGAATCGCAGCCTGGATCAAGACATGCTCACTGTATGTGGTCACAATGGTCAAGAAGGCCATTGTTCCGAGCCTGAAGAAGTTGGGAAAGACTGCAGCCACGAGCCTGGTAGTGAACAATGGAACAACAAAGAAAGAAAAGGCAGCAATATATTCTAGAACATCAAGCTCGGCGAACATCCAGAGTGACACCCATAGACGTCAACTTAGAGCTTCACTGAATGCATTGGAGAAGTCTGGCTGCAAGGAGCTTTCCTTGAAGAAGGTAACTGGTGCATATCAGGGATGCTACCACTTCGTCAGAGGAAAACATTGATGGATTTGATGTCAGGAAGCTACAGCCACATTTTTGTTGAATCAATTCGGACTCTAGCAAGAAAAAGCAGTGCCATTGAGGAGTTGCACCAAGCAGCAAAAACACATGGTACAAGGATCATTGTTGCAGATGCAGGCCCTGAGCTGTTCAACCACAATGCAAGCCCAGCTCAAAATTTTCGACGCCGTGTCCTGGCTGCCGTGACGGAGTTTGAGCGTGATGTGATTGTTGACAGTTTGGCATCTGGACTACAAAGGAAGAGAGAGATGCTCCAAAAAGCAACTGAAAAAACCAAAGTGAAAGTCAATGGCCGGAAGAGCTACTTTGAGCATGCACTGGCCAAGCTTGGCAATGATGAGGTGAAGAAGAAGAAATTGAAGAAACAACTTGCTGCTTTGTGCACGTCTCACAAGGCAGGCAGGCTATCTTTGCGCAACCTTGCGGTCAAAGCTTCCAAATGCCTTAAACTCAAGAAGCCAATGGGCAAAGATGCTGCTGTGACACTCTCCCAGAATGTTGGAGTTCACTAGATGCAGCCAGGATACTTTCTGAGGATGCTGCTGTGGCACTTTGTTGATGTAACACAGATCCGAACCTTATGCGCAATCAATTTAGATTGAAGAACTCAACACAACAAGTGTTGGAAGCCAATGTCATTTATGCATGTATGTACAGAGCATTGCCCAAGCAACGGAATGAAAGTTTGATTGTCCAGCGAAGCGCAAAACTGTTTGCAACAAAACATGCCACAGACATACTGAGAGCTTGACTCAGACAATGTTACACCAACCTTGGGCAAAGTTAAGCTTGCTAGATGATAGATTCACTGGCAAGGACAGATTCACAGACAATGTGTCACTGACTGATGCATTTGCACTGGTTGATACACTTTTTTCCACTGTGCACTGTAGATGTCAAAACTTTCAGTGGCCATCCAGTTGAAGCTGCCACATCTGTCAGAAGCCGGTGCTAGTCTTCATGGTGAAGTTGGTGCAGAAGATGCAGCTGCTCGAGGTCCAGGTCCAGGTGCGAAGATGGGGTTGTTGATTGGCTGCAAGTAGATCCCAAACGGCACAAACACCAGGTCTCCTAGGATCTGGTATTAGTAGAGACTGCTTGTCTAAAACAAAAGACTTCTGCTGCTGTGTGGCAGTTGCTATTATGGAACAAGCTGACTAGTTACATCCATGTCTAAAAGAGGAACAAGCTGAGAGTCCATGGATGTACCTCCATGCAGGATCCCGTCCAACACTTGGAGTTGCCAAAAACAACCCCCCATCATAGGGTACAGGGACGCAACAAGGAAACTCATTGCTGTTCATGACCTTTTCCATGTCATCAGCACTGCCCATTGCCAGCCTTTCCTTTTCGGCATTTGCCTTGATGGTCAAGTCATCCATAGCGATCCTTGACTTCTGATTCAGCAGATTTCAACAAAAATAATATTACCAAACCAAGAACTACAAAATGAGTAAAAGTAAAAGCAGGCAAAAGCAATAAAAACAAACACAACAAGATGATACCAACCAAGAATCTTCAAGAGTGGGTGGAGGCAGGTGTTCTCAAGGGCCACAACAAAGCAGCCTTCCTCATAAGACCTTAATTTTGCAAAAATATATGTGATGGACTACATAAACAAGAACATGTACAAATGCATGTAACATAGTCACACCCAGGCACGCACGATGGATCTCATCCACCTTGATGAACCCTTTTGAAGCTGTCATGCATTGTTGGATCAGCCTTGGCTTCACACATGGCATCCCTATACTAATTTTCAAACTAGCTGACATGCAGGTCTTGTCAGTCTATGATCAAAGATTCAAAGATGTGCTCTGCCAAGGGGCTTGCTGTAGGGTCATCAAAGCTGATGGCACCTTGAAGGTCCTCAACATTCATAGTGCTGCTTGCCATGCACGCTGTTGCATAGGACACTGCAAGTTCGAGTGATATTTGGATATCCATTGGCAGTTGCAAAGTCTACAGGCAACTTGAGCCTAAAAATGCTTATCAAAACAAGCATTTTGACACTGTTGAAATTCATTGTGCACAGCTACTCTCTTACTTCAACACTCATGTCCAAGGATTGCACATTGTGGTCACTACTCATTGTCATGTCCACTGCACAATTGCCATGTGATGATCACCATCCAGCAGTCATGCGCTTCTAGCATTTGATTCCCTTCATCACCATCATCATCATCATGAGAATCATCATCATCATCATGAGTCATTATTCATCATCATCACAGCCATCATGCTACTACTAAGTCTTGCTTTTGCAAGCATTGCAGCTAGTCTTTTCCCCTTCAATGGTTTGTCGTTTGTGATTGAAGCCATCACAGGCCACCCACAAGGCAAACACCGTTCCATCGAATTGGCTTAGGCTTTGGATCAAATGTCACAGTGCCCGAGCTCAGCTTCAGGACTCTCACTTTTGTTGTTGTTGTCGTCATGGATGAAGCTGCACCATCAATGTTCTCATCTTGCAGGCGGGTCTTTGCAAAGTCGTTCAGTCTTTCATCTTTCTTCTCACCTGGGCACAAACTGTCATTTCTAATTAAATGATCAACTTATAGATTTGAAGACAACAACATAGAATAGGTGCAGCCAGGAAACAACACTTTGCAGATTCACATTTTTTGCCGAACATCTTTTTCAAGCATGGCATTGCTTGGGCGTGTTTTCCTACAAGATTACTTGGGCCATAAATGGTGCAATGTTCTGGCATATTCAAATTTGTGCAAGAACATAGATCTACCATCAGTGTTAAATATGATCAACATTTATCATCATTGCAGGACTTCTGGCCTAATTATGGTTCTGGAGGTCTGCAAATCTAATTATGATTCTGGATGTCTGCAAATCTTAAGTTTTCCAGACATGACAAGTATTTCCAGACAGCCCCAAGTGTTTTCCAGACAAGTGCCCAAAATGTGAAGGCATATGTGTTCCATGTTGGAATTTGGAAACTGAAGCTGTAAAAAAACATGCCATCCCCTGGTGATGTGTTGAAGTAATAGTTTCCCACCAGCATAAAAAAAAGAAAAAACATGTTTGCTTCAAAGTTTGAAGAATCAACGATTGGGGAAGAAAAGTGATGTGTTTTAGAAAAAAATCTTTGTTCAGATTTCAGCCTAGGCTTCAATGCCTAGCCTGCATGAGAAAAATATGTTAAATATGCACCATGATTTCAGGACTTATGTTGCAGAACTTATATTATATAAGTTATGCTTATCAGAAGCAAGTTGTTCTGTCATTTTTGGCCATTAATTAGCCAAGACTTGGGATGCCAAGTTTGGAAATTCTGGTTGTCAAAGTTTGCAACACTTGAACACCAAGTCTTGAAAACATTTATGATTTCTTTTGGGGATTTGGAGAACCAAATCCTTTGAGCTATTAGTCTTGAAGAATGGATGAAATCACAATTTGGGAAGAAACTAAATCCTAGCCAAGTCTTGAAACCTGCAAACCAAAATTATCAACACTGTTTGCAAAAAGTTTCTAGACTTGGAAAGCCAAGTCTTGAAGAGTGCAATCATTGTCAAGACTTGGGGACATGGGGTTGCAAACATGTAACACTTCAAAACTTGGCATGCCAAGTCTTGAAAGAAATATGAAATATTTCAGACCTGTGGCAGCCAAGTCTTGACAAATATTTTCACTTGTGTTCATGTCTTGGAAGACCAAGTCATGAACAAAAACATAATTCAATTCTTCCTTAGGTCCATGATCAAACTGTTTCCTGCAAAAAAGTTTCTAGACTTGGAAAGCCAAGTCTTGAAGAGTGCAATCATTGTCAAGACTTTGGGACATGGGGTTGCAAACATGTAACATTTCAAAACTTGGCATGCCAAGTCTTGAAAGAAATATGAAATATTTCAGACCTGTGGCAGCCAAGTCTTGACAAATATTTTCACTTGTGTTCATGTCTTGGAAGACCAAGTCATGAAAAAACATAATTCAATTCTTTCTTAGGTCCATGATCAAACTGTTTCCTGCAAAAAGTTTCTAGACTTGGAAAGCCAAGTCTTGAAGAGTGCAATCATTGTCAAGACTTTGGGACATGGGGTTGCAAACATGTAACATTTCAAAACTTGGCATGCCAAGTCTTGAAAGAAATATGAAATATTTCAGACCTTTGGCAGCCAAGTCTTGACAAATATTTTCACTTTTGTTCATGTCTTGGAAGACCAAGTCATGAAAGACATAATTCAATTCTTACTTAGGTCCATGACCAAACTGTTTCCTGCAAAAAGTTTCAAGACTTGGAAAGCCAAGTCTTGAACAGTGCAATCATTGTCAAGACTTGGGGACATGGAGTTGCAAACATGTAACATTTCAAAGCTTGGCATGCCAAGTCTTGAAAGAAATATGTAAGATTTCAGGCCTGTGGCAGCCAAGTCTTGACAAATATTTTCACTTTTGTTCATGTCTTGGAAGACCAAGTCATGAAAGACATAATTCAATTCTTACTTAGGTCCATGACCAAACTGTTTCCTGCAAAAAGTTCCAAGTCTAGAACAGTGCAATCATTGTCAAGACTTGGGGGCATGGAGTTGCAAAAACGTAACATTTCAAAACTTGGCATGCCAAGTCTTGAAAGAAATATGAAAGATTTCAGACCTGTGGCAGCCAAGTCTTGAGAAATATGTTCACTTGTGTTCATGTCTTGGAAGACCAAGTCATGAAAAACATAATTCAATTCTTACTTAGGTCCATGACCAAACTGTTTCCTGCAAAAAGTTTCAAGACTTGGAAAGCCAAGTCTTGCAGAGTGCAATCATTGTCAAGACTTGGAAAGCCAGGTCCTGAACCTTTTCAAGACTTGGAAAACCAGGTGTTTCATGCAAGGACTTGAATAGTAGCCAATTTTTTGCTGGGCCCCAGATGCCTTGCACAAGGAGCAGTTTTCAATACTTGGGACACCAAGTCTTGAATAGAGTTTGAAAACTTGTGAAGCCAAGTTCTGCAGCCTTATCACAACACATCAAGACTTGGGCAGACAGCCAATTCTTGATTCAAACTTAGTATAAGCCATCTGATGTTTATTTCTATTGGTACCACATGTAGTACATGCATGTCCAAAAAATGAACTGTTCCTTCTACAGTTTGCATCAATATGTCGTACATTAATGCTTTCAACACTTGGAACACCAAGTCTTGAAAACCATTTCTGTGAAGATCACACAACATATATGTTTCAACACTTGGAGAACTAAGTCTTGAGAACAGGTAACCTCATATTTTCAGAGACTTGGGAAGCCAGACCCTGAAGCTTCATCATGCAATCACAGGTGATTAAAACAGCAAGTCGTATCACAGCAGTCTCTAAATGTTCAATACTTTGGTGAAACAACAAGCTGCGCATGTCACTTCACAGTCCAGTTGGTCCTGCAGTCAACATACCAGTAGTGAAAACACTAGTCAGCATGGAAGTTGCTGATGTCACTACTTATCATTTCGAAAACATGAGGCCAGGCCTGCACAATGAACAGCCTCAACGGCAAAGGTGCTCAAAAGTACCATGTGGTGCCATCCTTTTTCATTGTTATGGAACACTCTGTAAATCACAAATAATAGTGCCTGAGTTCCACACCAGGCCCTGCAACCAATACACATTGATGAAGTAAGATCACGTCATCACTGTGAGCACCATTGTACAAGTAACAACCCCACAGGACAGGTGCACAAGATTCTTTTTTTACTCTTGGCGACTTTGGCCGGCAACGATCTCCTGGATGTCATCTCTCAGTTCACATACAGCAAATCCAAACCTAAGGGGAGCACATGGAGCAAACACCCATTCCACATTGGCATGCACAATGCACATAACAGTTCAGCCCAGTAGCTCATCATCATATGGCCAGTAACAGCCCGGACGATGTTCTGATACCACTGCTTTCTCAGTTCCAAAGTGCATCACACAGGCATTGCCAAGACAGCAACCAACATCAAGATGCACAAAGCCAGTAAACAACACAAAACAAATCAAGAAAACATATTAAACACATCAAGGCATCTTGAGTGTTTAGCCAAGAGTCGGCTCTGGTCCAGCTTGTGCCCTGGCCGGCTACCACAGCCATTGCAGCAACCAGAGCACTCCCGCCGAATCCAGTGGAGCATTGAATCAGAACATCATCATACCAAGGGTCGAAGATCTTCTGGATCACCTTCAGGATCCTGAGGTCATGTACTGTTCATACTACAAAGTCAAGACCCTGAGACATAAACCATGTGCTGCACAATTCAGAGAGCTCACACTGCCACCAAGAATCCTCTGATTGCGACCTCTCTGGTAGTTCGGGTTGAACATCTCCAAGTCAATGTGTCTGTCCACCCGTCTCCTCTGACCAAAGAACCTTGGACTGTCTCAGAGGACTCTTGTCGCAAATGTGATTCAACAAATTGCAAATGTTAGTCCAAAGTACGGTTCGACGGAGATAATCAGAGTCTTCCGCTTCCTGCAGATCTTCTTGTAGTCAAAGAAGCCACTCACATAGACACCCTGTGACTGGTCTTCCGACACCGGCACCCAGCTCCTAATACAACCACTCTGTGAACAATCCCAGGATGAAGATGCTTGAGACTTCACAGCAAAAAAATGAAGCAATGGTAATCGAGCAAGCCAAGATGCGGATAATCATCATACTGTGCATGTCCGCGATGAAGCCAGTAGTGTATTTCATTAGGCCGCCAGTCCTCCACATGAACACAAGCAATGAGACTGGGTGAGATGCAGTTTCAATGCTCAAGTGCTGTGAAATGCCATGTATTTTTTATGTCTGAAATCATCGAGCTCTACCAAGTCCAGAAGTTGGGTAATAGTTGACTGAACAACCATTTAAGCAACAGCTGTTTGAAATTGTGAAGCAGCCTGGATCTTAGCCAAGTCTTGAACTTGACTAGAGCGAATCTATGTCAATTTACAGTTTCAAAGTTTCACACAATGAACAGCAAGGTCCTGATCTGGTCTGTAGGACCAAAAACCAGTAGAACTCTAGAAAGTTGACAAATGATATATGCTGCCGTCCTTCAGCAAAGGTTCAGCAGCGGCTACTGATGAACTTTCGGCCACCTTGCGTATCAGTCCAGATCAAAGAAAACATAAAGTTTCCATAGCATGTGTTTCCATAGTAGCATGTGTTTCCAAAGCGCCTCAGCATCAGTTGTGTGCAGCTCTTCCTCCATGTCCTCAGGCAAACATGGTAGAACCTTGACTAGCTCCTGATGGCTCACATGCGCCTCATCTCCGAGAACTGTTGGGCTTGGAGTTGATTGGGCTTGCACAATCTGGTCCTTTTGGGCCAGAGGACTTATAGCTATGGCTTTGCAGTTAGGCAATGCAAAAATAAGAAGGTCCTTCCTCATCATCGAAGAGGGTTGAAGGTGATGCTGGCAAAGAACTCTGAAATTCACCGGCTGCCTCAGAGTCAAATTTGACAACAATTAGACATTAAGGCTTAATGACCACATTCCACTAACCACATCTCAGCTTCCAGATACACCCAGTGCATGCTGAGCTTCTGGAAGAGGTTCAGCTGCTGCATGCACACGTCCAACAGGAAGAGGTCGAGCCACTGGCATCAGGCCAACTGGAAGAGGAGCTTCAAGTTCAGGATATTGATCCTGAATTGATGCAAACTTCAAATTCTTTCACAACGGAAGGTTCAAGACAATCCTATTTACTTACAATTGCAAGGTTGAGGCCCTCGATGTTGCACTCTAAAAACATTCCAGTGGCTAATATGCCACGCAAATCTTGGAACACCTGAAGTCAGTGTTTGGAACACATCCTCGAAGGAGTTGTGAAATGGGTCTGTGCATTTGCTACTTTGGTTTATTCAATGGATCTGTTTTGTTCAGAATTCAATGTGTTTTGCTTTTTTGGATTTTTTGAGGGGTAAGACTTAATTAAGTGAAAGCATTGGCAAAACATATATGCAAGGGAAATGGTTGTGCTACATCAAAGCAATTGCCAAAGGAAATGCTTCTTCATTCTGAACCTGATAGCTGAAAGCTGATCCAAAAGGTCTGATGTGACGCTGCAAGCAAGATTCAGGAGCTGCGTTATCCCTCTGACGCCTCCGATCTGCATCCTGAGAGCAGTGTACCGCAAATCTGTAATGTCTTTTAAGGATTTGTGACACATTTCAATGCGCATGCAAACAAGAACACTGCCAAGCTTCTCTGCGTTGCTTGTGCGGTTTTTTCTTCGTGCGCTGCAGTCCTTGCCTCAGAAACTTGTGGTTGCGGGTCATTAGGAAAAAAATGCTGGCTGATTTTTGAACGCTGAGGCCATGAATGTAACCAAGTCACATTATCTAACCAAGGCCATGAACACAACACATCACAGCGGCATGGCACTGGGCATTTCAGCTGAAACCAAACATTGACACATGCAAACATGTAACTAGCACTGTTTTACGAGTGAAATAATGCAGGAGTTCAAGATATGACATGGTTTCTTTGGGTGTCATTGTTGCAACATGTCATGGCAGTGTTTTTTCCAATGTCATGTCGTTTTGTGTACTGTAATTATGGTCAGGTAGCATGAGCTGGTTTTCACACTGACACCTACACATAAAGAACCAAACAAACTGCAGACTTGAAGACTTGGAAGCACTGTGAAAAGGTTCACGACTTGGAGAGTAGCCAAGTCTTGAACATCCATGCATCGATGCTTTGCAAGGTGATCTGCCAATTATTATGCTGACAATCAAAGAAAATGCTGACAATCAAAAGAAAGAGTCATTCAAATGTAAAGCCCTGCCTTGGCAATTTTCGAACAGCACAGAGGTCTCCTACCCAATTTCATACTTAACAACAACAGATTCAAACAGCATTGCATGGGATTTGTGCAGCACTGCTTCACCAAAGTGCAGTCACCAGTCCTGGATCAGCCGTAACAAATACACCAGAGATGTGATGAACCTCACAGAGAAAAACGAGCTGACGCAAGTAATATTCAAAATCACAGATTGAAATTGAGTCCGACCATCATGTGAAATAAGACTTGTAGCATTTTTTCAGCATTTGGAATCTGAGTCTCGAACAATGTGAAAGTGTTTGCCCAGAATCTGAACAGTGCAACACTCAGCCAGGATTTGGGCCACACTTTTAGAAACATGTGTTGAATGATTAAAACATATGCCAAATTCAAACATATGATTTGATATGCAATCCATTTCATCATTTAGCAAGTCTCGAAGCTACCAAGCCTGGAATAACACCAAGTTCCCATAATAGAACATGTTCACAAATTTGCAGTGAAAAGGCTCGAGACTTGGAAAGTATCCAAGTCTTGAATTTACACTCTCAACCAAATTATGGCTCAAATTACTTGTCAACAGACACAATGACTGCTGTGACATGTAAAGCCCTGCCTTCAGCAATGCACAAAGGAGAACATAGGTCTCCTGGTGAAACATTAAATAATCAAATGCAATGTGATCATCAAATCAAATGCAATGTAATCTCACTCTGCAACCAAAGCATGCAGGCACTTTTATCACCCTCTTTTGTTGTCCACCGACCGCTTCTTGTTCTCTCTGGCCATGAACTCATCCACGGTGTTTTTCCACCTGGGTTGATTTTGCAGGTCAGGTGGGTAGTAGCAATTTGACAAAGGCACAGACATGTGTGTGTGTGTGTGTCAGGGTTGGCATGGAGGGCTACATGCAAGCCAAGTCACTCGGAATCCCTGCCAAATTCAGCACACGGGCGATAGAGCTGCTTGATCTGCTGCTTCTTAGTTGCACTCAAAGGATGGCTGTCTCTCAGACTGTTGTCATTGCATGCATGTTGTTGCAAAAAAAAACTTCTGAATGTGCAACAATGCAAACTTTGAAATTTTGGAATTAATTCATCCAAGTATCCGCTTCAGCGTACGTGATCTCGCACGACATTGCCCGTAGAAAGGATGCCACCTGCGGTGCCCTGTGGCATCCGCTGTTGCAGTGGATCCACAGCAAGTCGAAGTTGCCTTCCTGAACCCGATTTGTGAGATCTCGCATCCTGGAGTGGTCCAGATGAAGTAAATGTGACAGACAAAATCACTGCAATGTCTTCAAGATGTCTGAAGTAAATGTGTGACAAATTCAAACACCATCACAACTGATGTCTGCATGCTACTTCTCAGACAAGGATCCGATTCATCTGCTGGCTCTTGAAGCCAGGATTGAAAAAGATGATCTCAGCACCGATGTCCGCGGCCTCCTTCTTGCGATTCTCGTGGTGCCTGAGAAGAACAAGACTGATGAAGAATTGCCAGGGGACATGTTGAACAAAAAACCATGAAGCATCCAGGTGCAGTCTGGTTGCTCTGATGCCTGGCAGTTGATGATGAGGACCTTGACCCGGGGCAAGCGATCGTAGGCGAAGTATCCGGATATCCACAAGCCACCGGTCTTGAGCGGCATGAAGGACCTCGTGCTTGCTTGTGTGCAAGGAAAAATGCAACTCGTATTGAAACTGTCAAGTGGAAAAAGTGCACATGACATTGAACAATGAAAAATGTCAGCCAAGATACGGTTTGTCATCTTCTGTTGCCCCTTTTCCAACATGGCGTTCGTAGACGATCTCGCCCATACGCACCTCCTGAGAAGAATGTCAAAACTGCACCCAACAAAACTTACAAGTTAACATCAATGCAACAACACTGCAACAACACAGACAAATAAGAAGACATATTTGCCATGTCTCCTTGGCCCTCAAACTCACGGATGGTGATGTCGGATCCTGTCCAGCAAAAATAGAACGATTCCATGAATGATGTTCTCAAGTTTATGGACTCCATGCTCACAATTCCATGTTTCTGCCTGGCCTTCTTCGGCCGTGGCATGGCATTTGGAGGCACTGTGACCGCCACTGTCACATTGACATCCTGTCGAAGTCAAGAGAAACATCAAGAGAAACATGATGTGTAGAGCTACCATCAGTGCAGAATCAACACAAAAATCAACAACGGCACCTCTGGTGGGATGATTGTCGGTTCTTCCTCTACCTCTATGGTCTCATTGTCAGAGATCGTTCGGTTCTCATCCTGGTCAACAGCAGAATGAACATGGCTCCATACCTGAACTACGACATTCTGAAGAACACAAAACAACAGTGTCTGAACAGAGCACAACAAAAGGTCCTCCACAAGATCCGTTGGTGTGACCACATTATCATCCTCCTCGCAAGAGCTGGTTTTAGTCAAAGGCTGTCATGGGTGTGTTTGGCACGAATCAAATGATGCAGAAAATGAAACCACAATGCAATTAGTCCTGTTTGACATCTTCAGCAGGCTCTTCTGCTGGTTCGGGTTCAGCAGGTTCGGAAGGATGTTCTGCTGGTGCTGGTGCTGCTGCTGCTGCAGCACGTGTTTTTGGTGTTTGCTGTAGTAGTGGTGGTACTGGAGATGTTGGTGATGCTGCTGGTGGTGGTAGTGGTGGTGATGCTGCTGGTGGTGGTAGTGGTGGTGGTGATGCTGGTGGTGGTAGTGGTGGTGGTGACTCTGGTGGTGGTAGTGCTGGTGATGCTGGTGGTGGTCGTGCTGGTGGTGGTAGTGCTGGTGGTGGTGGTGGTTGTTCTGTTGGTTGAGCTGGTTGTTGTGATGGTGGTGGTGGCTGTGGTGGTTGAGCTGGTCGCAATGATGCTGGTGGTGGTGTTGGTGGTTGAATTGGTCGCAGCGATGGTGGTGGTGCTGGTGGTGCTGGTGGTTGAGGTGGTTGAGGTGGTTGAGGTGGTTGAGGTGGTAGCGATGCTGGTACCACTGGTCCCGGTGCCACTGCCTTGACACAAAAAGAATGAAATAGATCCAAGTAGATCAAAAAGAATGACACGACTGCCAAGATCAAAACGAATGACGCTGACAAGTTTTAGTTGTTGAAGCCAAAACCCAATTCAGAAGAGTTGCAGCAGGCAAACCAGGCACACCAGGCCTCACCATGCCAACCTCAGGAAAGTTTTCACATTCATACACAAACATGAGATGGGACCGCCCAAGCTCAAGAATGCAACTCAATTCAGCTGAGTTGCAGGAAGTGGGGTAACAGGCGCTGAAGAGAGATGGGGGCCAGAAGATGTTTGATGAGCCTCAGGCAATTTTTCACATTCAAATTCAATTCAAGTTACAAACATGTTTTGAAAGATCCAAAAGCGATTCAGTTGAGTTGCAATCACCGGGCCAACTGGTAGACTAGCCCCTGGAGCTGCTTCATCCACCTTTGGTACCTCAGGCCAGTTTGGAATTTCAAACAAACAGACTAATTGCTAGAAACAGTGCAATATGTGTAAAGCAAGGCCAAAAAAAAACATCAGTGCAGCCAAGCTTCACCACCATAATGGCCACTGCGTTCTTTTTCAAGACGGCGACGTTTGTTCTTAGAGCAACAGAAAAGTTCAAACCATTTCAAATCATATCAAAGCAACTACCCTAGATGTAGTTAGTGCAGACTACCGTAGATGTAGTTAGTGCAGACGAAGATTCTCGCTTCTGGTGATAGGTCAATCCACTTTCATCCTGGCAAGACTATGACTCAGTTGTGTCTACATCAATGTTTCTACATCAAGATGTCAATGTGCTCATGTTATGCTTGCAGGCACACAGTCCAGGCCTCGTCGTTGTCCATGCCATCAGCTCAAGACCCGAAAGATGTCTGGGTTTGTTCAGATGAAATGTCAAATTTACACATATTGATTTGGGAGCATATTCTTTAGCATTTGAATTGTAAAATCAACTCAACAAGTGGCTTGGATTGATGGCTTGGATTGATGGCTTGGATTTGCTCTGATGTGGCATGGATTTGTTCACATTGCGTATTGTGAAAAAATGTTGGAAAATGGGGTGAGTTTGGAGTCGTACTTTAGAAATCCGTATAAATAGGGGGGTTGATTCTGAAATTTGCACTTCATCTAATGTTGGATGTTGTGAGATTTGGCACATTTCCCTTCTGATGTTGCTTTAGTTGACTGATGTGCCCCCCCCACTGCATCCAAAATCGCAACGAGGTGCATGTTCAGCAACATGAGATTCAGTGCACATGACATCAATACTACCTGCTTCATGACATCACACGAATGGTGACTGAGCGCTGTCCTCCACTGATGGCTCTGCATGTGCGCTGCTAATCGAGGACCTGGCCAGCTTTGGTGCATGTGAAAACAGTCAAACACAGTAACTATGTTTTGAAACCCTGTGCCCATGCTTACTTGTGTTTGCATGCATTTATTAAAAAAAAAATGTGTGGCCGAATGCCAAGATGGTTCAAGACTGAATCAGCTGGTAAAGACTATGAACCAGGACCATCATCAATGATACTATGTAAAATTACATAAATAACATGCATAATCATGCACATAACACAAATGAAATTCACCACAGATGAAATTCACCACAGCAGATAAACGGCTTCAGACTAAATCCAGACAGCTGCAAACTTTTCGGAAGAGAGTGTGTTAGCCATGGGAAAAAAACGCCAAAATGAACAATGTCAGCTCAAGCGTCGTGAACGGCGAGCAGAGAAGAACGAGCTAAAGGAAAAAGCCGCAGAGGCAACAGCAATGTTGGCAATTACACAGTTGCAGCTGCGCTCTACACAGAGAAAGCTCGTAAAGACCGACTTGGAGTTGCAGGAGCAGACAGAGAAAGCAACCTCTACAGAGGCAGAGCTTGCCAAAACCCAGAGGCATGTCCAGGACCTTTCGCAAGAAGCCACCTCTGCAAAGGCAAAGCTTACCGAAACTGAGAGACATCTCCAGGAAAGGTCGCAAGAAGCCAGATGGGCAACCAGCATGGGGAACTACTATCGCAGTGTTCTGGAAGACAAGAAGCAGGACACACTTACAAGTGAAAAACACATGCATGATTTAGTACATGTGTTTTTTCAAGCATGTGCTGAAACTACCCATGCTTCAATAGACTCTTAAGATATGTGTTTTCTCTGTGCAGGAGCTGGCATCTTTGAAGAAGGACATCAAAAAGGAGAGTGCACCGGCTACAGGTTCTGCAAGCTCCAGTTCCAAGGTGTATCTTGGCTTGCATTAAAAGATGTCATGACACAGTTTTCTTGGAAAAACATCTGTTGCCATAGAGCCACTTGTATGGCTCCGAGGCAGAAGACATCTTCCAAGAAGTGAGCGATCTATCACTCGACCGCAATGAATGGAAAAAACCCATCACTACCATTCGGTACTATTTGGTGCCTACTTTAGATTCCTGCATGTATGTTTGCAAGCTCGACTCAAGTGTGACTCTCTGGCCTTCTTGCCACATTGGAGGAGCTCCGGCCACAGAAGGTCTTGGCCTCAGCATGCATTGTGTTGGAAAGCCTTGGCCACACATTATCTATGTCTTTTTGTAATCACATGAGTGAGGGCCACAATCATTAAACATAAACATGAACATCAGGAAACCTAAGCTGAAGACTCAGACAATGAAGTGAAGCAGCCTTCTTCCTGCCAAGGTTGCATGTGGTGCAGACCTTGACCTTCAGCTGTTTGGAATGACATTCAAACTTCCCAGCAACACACATCAAACAACCAAAAAACCTGCCTGGAAGTTCTTGATCTTTGCCAGATATGGCAAACTCAGGCTATGAACATCTCAGGCAAGAACATGCTCACCAAAGAATAGTCCATGGAGTAACCCAAACATTTCAAGACTTGGAAAGCCAAGTCTTGAATAGTCATTGTCAAGACTTGGGGACATGCAGTTCAAAAGTGAAGCAGTTCAAAACTTGGCATGCCAAGTTGTGAAAAACAGTGTAAGATTTCAGACCTGTGGCTGCCAAGTCTTGACAATCATGTTCACTTGTGTTCATGTCTTGGAAGACCAAGTCATGAAAGACATAATTCTCGGTAAGGGTCTAATGTTGAAATTCTTTGCCCCAATAGTTTCAAGACTTGGAAAGCCAAGTCTTGAATAGTGCAATCATTGTCAAGACTTGGGGACATGGAATTGCAAAAAAATGTAACAGTTCAAAACTTGGGATTCCAAGTGTTGATAAAAAGTGTAAGATTTCAGAACTGTGGCTGCCAAATCTTGAAAAATATTGTCAAATGTGTTCATGTCTTGGAAGACCAAGTCATGAAAGACATAATTCTTGGCAAGGGTCTCATGTTGAAATTCTTTGCCCCAAAAAGTTTCAAGACTTGGAAAGCCAAGTCTTGAATAGTGCAATCATTGTCAAGACTTCGGGACATGGAATTGCAAAAAAAATGTAACAATTCAAGGGAATCCAAGTGTTGATAAAAAAATCAGATTTCATAACTGTGGCTGCCAAATCTTTAAACGTATTTTCAAATGTGTTCTTGTCTTGGAAGACCAAGTCATGAAAGACATAATTCTTGGCAAGGGTCTAATGTTGAAATTCTTTACCCCGAAAAGTTTGAAGACTTGGAAAGCCAAGTCTTGAATAGCGACATCATTGTCAAGACTTGGGGACATGGAGTTGCCCAAAAATGTAACAGTTCAAGACTTGGGATACCAAGTCTTGAAAGAAAAATGTAAGATTTCAGAACTGTGGCTGCCAAGTCTTGACAATCATGTGCACTTGTGTTCATGTCTTGGAAGACCAAGTCATGAAAGACATAAATCTTTGTTATACTGTTGAAAGTCTATACCGCATAAAGTTTCAAGACTTGGAAAGCCAAGTCTTGAGTAGGGCAATCATTGTCAAGACTTGGGGACATGGAGTTGCAAAAATGTAACAGCATTTCAAAACTTGGCATGCCAAGTCTTGAACAAAAGGTGTTAGATTTCAGACCTGTGGCTGCCAAGTCTTGAAGAAAAATCCAATTGTGTTCATGTCTTGGAAGACCAAGTCATGAAAGACATAATTCTCGGTAAGGGTCTAATGTTGAAATTCTTTGCCCCAATAGTTTCAAGACTTGGAAAGCCAAGTCTTGAATAGCAACATCATTGTCAAGACTTGGGGACATGGAGTTGCCCAAAAATGTAACAGTTCAAGACTTGGGATACCAAGTCTTGAAAGAAAAATGTAAGATTTCAGACCTGTGGCTGCCAAGTCTTGACAAACATTCTCACTTGTTCTCATGTCTTGAAAACCAAGTCATGAAAGTTCTTATTGGGGTCTAATGTTCCAATTCTTTACCCCGAAAAGTTTGAAGACTTGGAAAGCCAAGTCTTGAATAGTGCAATCATTGTCAAGACTTGGGGACATGGAGTTGCCCAAAAATGTAGCAGTTCAAGACTTGGAATGCCAAGTCTTGAAAGAAAAATGTAAGGTTTCAGAACTGTGGTGGATGCCAAGTCTTGACAATCATGTTCACTTGTGTTCACGTCTTGGAAAACCAAGTCATGAAAGTTCTTATTTGGGTCTAATGTTCCAATTCTTTACCCCGAAAAGTTTGAAGACTTGGAAAGCCAAGTCTTGAATAGTGCAATCATTGTCAAGACTTGGGGACATGGAGTTGCCCAAAAATGTAGCAGTTCAAGACTTGGAATGCCAAGTCTTGAAAGAAAAATGTAGGGTTTCAGAACTGTGGTGGATGCCAAGTCTTGACAATCATGTTCACTTGTGTTCACGTCTTGGAAAACCAAGTCATGAAAGTTCTTATTTGGGTCTAATGTTCCAATTCTTTACCCCGAAAAGTTTGAAGACTTGGAAAGCCAAGTCTTGAATAGCGCAATCATTGTCAAGACTTGGGGACATGGAGTTGCCCAAAAATGTAGCAGTTCAAGACTTGGAATGCCAAGTCTTGAAAGAAAAATGTAGGGTTTCAGAACTGTGGTGGCTGCCAAGTCTTGACAATCATGTTCACTTGTGTTCACATCTTGGAAAACCAAGTCATGAAAGTTCTTATTTGGGTCTAATGTTCCAATTCTTTACCCCAAAAAGTTTGAAGACTTGGAAAGCCAAGTCTTGAATAGTGCAATCATTGTCAAGACTTGGGGACATGGAGTTGCCCAAAAATGTAGCAGTTCAAGACTTGGAATGCCAAGTCTTGAAAGAAAAATGTAGGGTTTCAGAACTGTGGTGGATGCCAAGTCTTGACAATCATGTTCACTTGTGTTCACGTCTTGGAAAACCAAGTCATGAAAGTTCTTATTTGGGTCTAATGTTCCAATTCTTTACCCCGAAAAGTTTTGAAGACTTGGAAAGCCAAGTCTTGAATAGTGCAATCATTGTCAAGACTTGGGGACATGGAGTTGCCCAAAAATGTAGCAGTTCAAGACTTGGCATGCCAAGTCTTGAAAGAAAAATGTAAGGTTTCAGAACTGTGGTGGATGCCAAGTCTTGACAATCATGTTCACTTGTGTTCATGTCTTGGAAAACCAAGTCATGAAAGTTCTTATTTGGGTCTAATGTTCCAATTCTTTACCCCGAAAAGTTTGAAGACTTGAAAAGCCAAGTCTTGAATAGTGCAATCATTGTCAAGACTTGGGGACATGGAGTTGCCCAAAAATGTAGCAGTTCAAGACTTGGAATGCCAAGTCTTGAACAAAAGGTGTTAGATTTCAGACCTGTGGCTGCCAAGTCTTGACAATCATGTTCACTTGTGTTCACATCTCGGAAAACCAAGTCATGAAAGTTCTTATTTGGGTCTAATGTTCCAATTCTTTACCCCAAAAAGTTTCAAGACTTGGAAAGCCAAGTCTTGAATAGTGCAATCATTGTCAAGACTTGGGGACATGGAGTTGCCCAAAAATGTAGCAGTTCAAGACTTGGAATGCCAAGTCTTGAAAGAAAAATGTAGGGTTTCAGAACTGTGGTGGATGCCAAGTCTTGACAATCATGTTCACTTGTGTTCACGTCTTGGAAAACCAAGTCATGAAAGTTCTTATTTGGGTCTAATGTTCCAATTCTTTATCCCGAAAAGTTTCAAGACTTGGAAAGCCAAGTCTTGAATAGTGCAATCATTGTCAAGACTTGGGGACATGGAGTTGCCCAAAAATGTAGCAGTTCAAGACTTGGAATGCCAAGTCTTGAAAGAAAAAAATGTAAGGTTTCAGAACTGTGGTGGATGCCAAGTCTTGACAATCATGTTCACTTGTGTTCACATCTTGGAAAACCAAGTCATGAAAGTTCTTATTTGGGTCTAATGTTCCAATTCTTTACCCCGAAAAGTTTGAAGACTTGGAAAGCCAAGTCTTGAATAGCGCAATCATTGTCAAGACTTGGGGACATGGAGTTGCCCAAAAATGTAGCAGTTCAAGACTTGGAATGCCAAGTCTTGAAAGAAAAAAATGTAGGGTTTCAGAACTGTGGTGGATGCCAAGTCTTGACAATCATGTTCACTTGTGTTCACGTCTTGGAAAACCAAGTCATGAAAGGTCTTATTTGGGTCTAATGTTCCAATTCTTTACCCCGAAAAGTTTGAAGACTTGGAAAGCCAAGTCTTGAATAGTGCAACCATTTTAGTACATGGTTGTAAAATGTTAGGAGGGGTTTAAAATTGGAAGTGAAGAACATCATTTCCAACACTTGAAGGCCAAGTATTTCAATATATCATTCTTGGGCTCCAGACTTGGAGTTCCAAGTCGTGAGCACAAGACCAATCTTTACCACTCTGGATACCCAACAGGAAACATAACAAGTATCAAAGTACAGAACAGCTTGTTTGCAAGTTTTCAGGCTCGGGGTTATAGCAAGTGTTGAAACCTATGGTTTAAAAAAAGTCGCAAAGACCAACTTCATTGGTGAGCCAAGCCAGAAAACCTTGCAACAAAAACCCAAGTCTTGAGCTTGAAGACTTGGACGGTCAAATAGTTACCAAGATGGGTCAAGTTGAGTTCCAGACTTGGAATGCCAAGTCCAATCAAATCCAGAACTTGGTTCAATGCATTTGGACAAGTTAAGGGTGAACTCTTACCTTTTTATTTCAAAACTTGGGATTCCAAGTCTTGAAAAATGCGTTCATGTCTTGAAAGACCAAGTCATGAAAGGACAAAAAAGTAATACTGATACAGCCAAGTTCTGAACCATGTTAATGGTAACTACCATGAATCAATCATCTGTGAAAGACCTGGGAGGTGTAGCCAATTGAGACAAACATGAGTGGTTGGACTTGGATTCAAGCCTTGAACTTTTGAAGAACTCATTTGCATCACATCGAGAAAAAACTTAAAGTCTCAGTGATCATGTTTGTCAGTGCAAGACTTGAGAGGCCAAGTCTTGAAGTGCATTTAAGATTCACTATTGTGCCAAAACAGTTTCTGGGAGACCGAACCCAAATAGATTTTGCAGACTTGGGAAAGGACCAAGTCTGAATTTCAATGTCAGCTTCCACATTTAAAAATCATCATCAATAACAACATTATATTGAAATTGAAGCCCAAGAGAAGCAAACAAAAAATTATGTTCCTCTTGGACATTTGGAACCTTGAATGGAAATCCCCAAGAGAGGCATGATGGAATGTCCCTCCAAGAGTATGGTTTATCTAGAAGAGTAACAGTGCCCTGTTGGTACAATGTGTTGTCTGTCAAGAGCAGCTAAAGTTCGACACCTTTTTGGTGCAAAGACCATAGTAAGCCAATTCAAACTGTTCCATTGTTACACTAGTCACAACTATTCATATCTAATCATGTCTGCAAATCTGTGAGTGAAACAGTGTGTTTCTGTTTAATTTGGTTGAAGGTTTGCCAATTGAAATCTTATTGCCAAATCAGTCGGTATTTAGGTTCCTATGCAGCTCCATTCCTACAACCAACCACATTTAGGAACCTGATGGTTGGAGCATGCAATCCACTAGAAGTGTATGAGTCTAGTCATGTATATTCAGTGAACAGCCGTAGATCACACCAAGCCCCAAAAATGCAACGCACCAGACAAAAAAAGACTATGCATATAGTCATCCAACTCATTTGTGAAAATAAGAATATGAAAAAATAATAACCTTCTAGAATGAAATTATTCCTGATGAACTCTCACAACATTGAACTGATAGGGAGGTATGTAGTAGGTATTTGCCAGTTGCAAGACAATATTTGTTTTACCCTTTTCTTGGAGCAGATGCAAATTCAATTGCCAAGGCCTGGAATGCCAAGTCTTGGAATTGAATTAATTGGATGTCTCAATTCAATTGCCAAGGCCTGGAATGCCAAGTCTTGGAATTGAATTGGACAGGGGTTGGTAACCGTCCGATTTTGGGAATATTGGACATCACCTTATAGTAGCCATTATAGACCATATACCTAATGGTTGGGTTGTGTTCAATGGGGACATTTAATGACCCATGTTGGATGTCTTATATAATTCAATTGCCAAGGCCTGGAATGCCAAGTCTTGGAATTGAATTCTGTTATTTTAGGGGTTACAATGATGCCCTTGTTCAGGGCTAGTCCCTTGTTCAGGGACACCAGGACTCGGAATGCCGAGTCCTCTCCCATCCCGGCCCCAGCTGAAGGTTGCTGCAACGGCATCACCTGTCCAGGAAACCTGCAGGTACAAATTACTGGTATTATATCATATATGTTCATGACATGTGTGCATGGTGGTATCAGAAGTGGAAGACAACTGGGGGACACAGGATGGTAGTTTATGATTTTATGACTCTTGGTGACATTATATTGGTATCATATGTGCATGACCGTTGATTATTTATATATATATATACATACATATATGTATTTATATGTTCATGATATTTGATGGTCATTGGCAGTCTGTGTGTGTATCTGTGTGCTTGTTTCACAATCATGATACTTGTTGTTTGAATTACAGCATGTTTTTTTGTTATGACCTGCCCCCCCCTCCAGGTTTCAATTTAAGCATGACAACTGTGTGTATGTGTGTGTGTTTAGGTTCAGTAATCATGATACTTGTTGTTTGAATTACAGCATGTTTTTTTGTTCTGACCTGCCCCCCCCCTCCAGGTTTCAATTTAAGCATGACAACTGTGTGTATGTGTGTGTTTAGGTTCAGTAATCATGATACTTGTTGATTGAATTACAGCATGTTTTTTTGTTCTGACCTGCCCCCACCCCTCCAGGCTTCAATTTAAGCATGACAACTGTGTGTATGTGTGTGTGTTTGGTTCAGTAATCATGATACTTGTTGTTTGAATTACAACATGTTTTTTTGCTCTGACCTGTCCCCCCCCTGTTTCAATTTTAGCATGACAACTTATCCCTAGAAAATGAAAAAAACATGTTGGAAAACCATCCCAAATTGAAAAGCAAAAAAATAAATGCATTTTTCACCCAAAATGAAACTATCATTTTCAAAAACCAAACTATCACAATCAAAGAACAGAGGTTGACGGTTGGGCAACGGGAACCCTTGCTACGCATTCGGGAAAGAAAGGGAAAGGAAGGGAACGGAAGGGACAGGAAGGGAAAGGAAGGGAAAGGAATGGAAAGGACGGGAAAGGAACGGAAAGAAAGGGAAAGGAAGGGAAAGAAAGGGAAAGAAAGGGAAAGGAAGGGAAAGGACGGAAAAGGAAGGGAAAGGAAGGGAAAGGACGGAAAAGGAAGGAAAGGAAGGGAAAGGAAAGGAGAGGTTGATTTGGAAATCAGCCGCCGTCGCATGACCGTGCTCAAATGAGCTTGCTTGGCTATTGCACACTGTCACTCAATGTTTCCGCGCAGAGCTGAAATTACTTTACTTCGAGTTATCCCCACCATGACATTTATACGTTTTGTTACTGGCAAATCTTCTGGCATTCTATCTGACATATCTTCTGGCATTTTATCTAGCATATCTTCTGGCATTCTACCTGGCATATCTTCTGGCATATATGTATCTGGCATATCTTCTGGCATTCTATCTGACATATCTTCTAACACTCTATCTGGCATATCTTCTGGTATTCTATCTGGCCGTTGAGGTCCAGCAGTGCACACTGAGCTGGGAAGGTCCCAGGTTGAGGTCCAGCGGTGCACACTGAGCTGGGAAGGTCCCAGGTTGAGGTCCAGCGGTGCACACTGAGCTGGGCAGATCCCCAGGTTGAGGTCCAGCGGTGCACACTGAGCTGGTTTGGTCCCAGGTTGAGGTCCACCGGTGCACACTGAGCTGGGAAGTTGGCAAAGAGCTTGGCGAAGAGTTGGCAAGGCGGAAGTTGAGGTGGAAGTTGATGCAGACATGATCGAGGAGAAACTGGAGGAGGAGGCAGAGGAGGAGGAGAAGGCGGAGGACGAGGAGGAGGAGGAGGAGGACGAGGACGAGGAGGACAGCTAGCCGAGGAGAACAACTCTGATAAAATCAAACAACCCTCACCTGGCAGGTGGGGAAAAATGAAATTTGCAGTGAATGCGTCCATAATGTTCATCTTCTAAAAAGAAGCTGGCAAGAGGCGAAAAAGAAACAAACCAATTATCAGTATTACTCTCATTTGTTTGCTGTCGTTTTGCTTTTGGGTTCTCAGGCCCCCCCTTGTTTTGTTGTTTTACATTTTTCATGTCTTTTACAATGTTTTTGAGTTTTTTTCATTTTTCCCCTGGCTCCCGTACTATGAGCATTTCATGCTTACGAATCGGCATGCTGATTGGGAAGATGGTGTGACCCGTCATGAATACTGAGAATGAACCCACACTGCAGGGATGGTCTTCCAGTCGCTGATATTTGGCATATGAAACATTTTGTTCAACCTATGCATGAGCACGTATGACATTAGAATGTGCTTTATTATCTTTGCTTTGAGTATGTGAGATACATTAGCATCAATGATTTTTTCGTTTTAAACTATATTGATTCAGGATTGTTATTGGTCGAAAACACCAAAACAAAAATCAAAGCACAGCAACACACCTTTACATGTATGGTGTACTTCTAGTTTCAGAGCATTTTTTCAAAATATGATTCATTCAGGCGAAGCACAGAGCTGAATTTGGTCCTGACCTCAAAGTAGAGAAGCTTTGGCCCACAAAAGACGGGCGACCTTCAATCCGTGTCATAGCAGGTTTGCTGCTTCTGAAGGGCGGGTTTTGCATGACGCAGGCAGGGACATGGACTTGGGTTTTTGCCCCTCCACTGCCTGCGGTGCTTGAGAGAGATCGGGCGTCGACAAGTGGTGGCCTGCAGGAACCAATTTGTTGGAGCACGCTGTTTCCTGAGTGCCCTGGGCAGAAAGTCAACTAGTTTGTTGGAAGCAGTTCCAAATGTGAGTTGGTGTTTTTTACAGCGAAAGAATCCTCCACAAACACCAATCTCTACTGAGGTTGAAGATCCACATTTCATCCTATTTGGATGTTCCAGGGCTACTCGCAGAGCGGGCAACGTCACGTGAGAGGTCCTCAACCGAGGCTCATCGAAGTTTGCAGACTGTAAAACCTTGACGGGCTTCACGGAAATCAAGTGTTTGGTTCCAGGCCTTCATCGATCAGCTTGTGCAGCTTGTCCAACATGATGAGCAGCTAGCTCAGTTCATTTTCGGTGCTGAGTGCTGAGAGCGCGGGAGAATGTGTGATACCTGATTTGCAGGCCTGCCGTGTTCGTGGCTTTTGCAGAGCTTGACGCGGGATTCTACGAAGATCGGAAAAAGATAAAGGAGGGTGAACAAGCCCTTGCAGAAAAAAACATCACCCTGTATGCGAGAGTTCAAGGACCGGGTCAGAAAAGATTACTTTCACAGAAACCGACAGAAACAACCCATGCTTAGGACTGTTTGGATATTCGACAACAATAAAAACAGATGCTGTCACAGCTGTCCTTGAAACGACACATGCTTGTGCATAAATTTTAGCTGCTTTGAAACTTGCACTATTACGAAACCCTGAGGTCTCAAGAGCTTGTTCAACTCAAATCCAGATGCCATCCGCCGATGGCTGGATTGCAACAACAAAGCTTTCAACCCAGTGCTCAACGGCTTGGTGCGACATACTGTGGGGAAGTCAATGAATCTTTTGCTACTCGCCGTTGCCCGATGCATCATTGAGTATTCCACTGATGAGGTTGCCAAAAGCAATCTTGGCATTGAAGTGGTACGCTTGTCAGATAGTTCCATCCAGAGCGTGCGCGAACTTGCCAATGAAATTTTGCAGGAGCACCCCGACTGCAATTGGGAAGCCCGGGCTCCATGTCCGGCCTTGAGGTGCCTGGAAGGACCGTGAGTTCACTCGACAGGATCACGTCACAAAGTGAGCAGATTTCACTGGGATGGCAGAGAAACCAAAGCTTTGGACGTCGCTCTGAACTAGTTCACCACCTTGTGAGGTTTTCATTCATTCATGGGGCCACCCCCAAGCCTGGAGCGTTCGCGGGAAAACCACAAGGATGTCAAGCGGCTATTGGTGGAGAGACAGTGGAGAGCGGACTTCACGGCAGTGGTGAGTGGCAATGGCATCCTTCATTGAGTGCCTCGAAAAGACTCGAGGTCTTCCATGGCAGCATTTCCAAATGCATCAGTGGGCCCTACAACAGGAGACTGGAGGATTCGAGTTCACAGTGGCGACGAGACCATTCTGTAAAGTTGATTTGGGAGCGCTTCTGGAAGATGAAAGGTAAGACGGATACATTTGTAGTGGTGCACCTTTGGGCTGAACTTTTAGGTGGCATTTACTGAAGTTGGTGTTCAAATGGATTTGTTTGTTTGGGACTCCTCCAGTTTCTCATTCCTTAAAGGCCCCTTCATGGGCCCACCATATCCAAATCACTCCTTGAGCACGATGCCGATGCACGGTTGTATGTCATTGGTTGTGCCAGTTGGTTTCATAATGTTTGATACCTGAACTCACAAGAATAATGATCCAAGATCTATTGATGTTGTTTTAGGGTTTCAAGTGAATCCAAAACTCAATTTGTATGCTTGCCTTTTGTGGTGTCACATGGTGTCACTTTCTTCAAAAATGCCCATGCCTGCGCGGTGCTTCTCATTTGCCGTTTGGGCTCGGCCAATTTAACGCGCCGAACAAAACAAAGCGAGAATAACATGACCAACCAAATTCCTTCCTGCAATAACGCAAGGTTCAATTTCTTCATCGATGGGTTTGAGGTTGTTTTGTTGGTTGGAGATGCCTTTTATGTAGTTTCATCCATGTTCCGGGGGCATCGGAGGCAGGGCGGTGCATTGAAAGTCCTTTCTGGAACCAATGGCATCTCACGAATGGATCTTGGAGCTCGCAGAAGACGGTAAGACGAGCCCAGGCCAGTCGAAGCCACTGACCAAGAGCAGGAACCTGAGGGCTTCACAGGTATCTTCTATGACCAAGCGCCATGTCGCGTTCCAAGGTGGCGACGAGAACATGGCGCGGAGAAGAAAGAAGAAGAAGAAGCAGAAAAGGCTCTTGGTGCAGTGTTTAATCGTTTGAACATATTTTCTCATCGGTTGATAAAATCATGAACTCCAGTTCATTTGTTCGGTGTTTGGATGTCTTTGGATGTTGGGATTATTCAGGTGCATATGCCGAGGAAAAATGGAACCATGGAACCTGCAAGTCGTGCAGGGTTCAGGAGCTCGTGATGGCTTTGACCAGCAACTACCGGCATGTTTGGACCCGGCGCTACTAGTGCAACTACTGGGTTCACTACAAAGTCAACTGTTCGTGCAAATGAAATAGTAAGAGTCAAGAGTCGAACCATGTCTCCACCAATGAATAGCCAAACATCTGCTTTGAGCTAAAACGCGTAACTCGCCTTGCTTACGGGTAGGAGGTGTTTCTAGAAGTGCTCAATTTTCGTGTCTGCTGTCTTGTTCATGTATGATTATGACATGTTCAAACTGTAAATATAGAATTATGCAAGAAGATTGTTGCTGACAAATTCTGGCAGATGCATCAGTTGCACGATAAGACCAGGAAGTGCGATGGAAAACACATGGAAATTGCGGGTCGAGGGGGGGCCGCTGAGCATATATATATATATATATAGTGACGGACAATCACTTAGAACGTATTTTGGAAAAAAAATCTGAATATTACTGCTTTTTTTACGTTCTAAGCCTTGCACTTAGAACGTCGAAAACCATACGCTTAGAACGTCCAAATATCAAGATTCATCACTTAGAACGTACCGGGGATTTAACACTTAGAACGTGTCTAGGTCACTGATGATAGTGGAAAGGCTTGTGAAATCATCGATTTTCTCGAAGGTTTTGGATTGTAGAAGTATTTATATTATATACATTTATAATGTATGTATTTATATATATATATATATATACAAGTATATATACATATCATATGGTAATTGTTCATAATTATAGTGGCGGACAATCACTTAGCACGTTCTAAGTGTTGGTTTACGTTCTAAGTGATAAATGGGCCTAAGTGATATTTTGACGTTCTAAGTGATGAATTTTCCCTACGTTCTAAGTGATGAAATTTTGCTACGTTCTAAGTACGAAAAAAAATGGAAAAAAACATACGTTCTAAGTGATTGTCCGTCACTATATATATATATATATTTATTTATTTATATAATATTATATATATATGGAATATCACCACTTAGAAACATGGGTTACTGACGGGGATACACGCGCCAGTTGAAACCATGAAAATCGATGAAAATCGTTAGCTGCCCCCAAAATGTTGGTGCGCATGGCCATGGCCATTGGCTGGTACTTTGAGGGCCTACTATAAGGCATAAATGATGACCATATACTATCACATTATAATTATAGTATAAACATGTGCAGTTTTGTAATGTAGGGCTCGTCCTGGGATTAGCTGTTGCTGATCTCAGTTGTAAGTTGATTTCAAGGGTTGACTTGCAGATTGCGACTTATCCACTTTTTGGCATTTAGGTCACGTGACATAGCTTTGGTGTTGACCAGAAATGGATCTAATTTTAATCTTACTCTCCGGCAATTTAAACTCGGTAATGAAAAATCACCCATTCAACTTCGGAGATTTCACGGCTTTCCATGTCTGATTACCAGAGAGCATCCCATTCTTGGGGACAGCGTTCAGGACATCATCAAGCTGGCGCTTTGCCTTACGACACATGTGGAGGGTTGATTGAAGCGGTGAAGCCGGTCTTTGCGGCTTATCGGAGATAAGGCGGGCCCCAAGGGTCTGATCATCACCACGCTGAGACAATGGTGGCTGTCTTCAAGGCATTTGCGCAAGGCTTTGTCATCATCAGCGATAGCAAAAAGACTCAGGCTCGGTCACAAATTGTACTGTCTCATCATCCTGGTCACAATCATTACCCTCTGGTAGTCTAACTTGGAGGAAAATCCCCCATTCAGAAATGATTTGCCCATTAAAAGCCGCGGTTCGAAAAGGATTTCCCTGCCTGGCATGACCTGCATGTCACTGCATGTCTTTACTGTCCATGCGCAACCCGCATTTTCTCAGGTTGCGGGAAAAGTAGCACAGCTTGCCCTGCCCCCTGATGCGCAACGCACTGCAGATGGGCTGCTGAAAATGGTGAGCCGCTGTGAGCCGCGCTGGAGATCCTTCATGATATGCCAAAAACATCCAAAAACTCTATCTACTAGAATCTGAAAGTGGGGCCCCTAAGCCCCAAACGTTTGCTAAGTTGATTTGTAACTATAAGAAAAAGTGGTATTTATGCACGATGGTTCTTACAAACCAACCGATAGTTGGGGAGTAGCACCTTTTCATACCTGTTCGGCGGATTCCTGACTTGGCTATGGGTCAAAAATGGTATAGGGTACCCCCAAAGAATTTATGTCACTGGATAGTGCTATGACTTACCCGACAGTGCTTCGGTCTTGGGTCTTTCAATTTGATCCAAAGGCATTTGGTGACATATACATATTATACATATTTTACATTTTGTACATATTATACATATTGTACATATTATACATTTTAGACATATCATACACACACATACATATATATATAGAAACAAACACATATATATGTATATATATATATGTATAGACATACTGTATCATGCCCGAATCATTCTCAGAAAAGCACCCAATGTTTCATGGTCCCAAGTTGAAGGCTATTCCACCAATGGCCCCGAGTTCCAAAAGTCGGGCTTCATGGGGAATATGCATTCCCAGTGGTGAAAAGTGACAACAACACGTATATAAACCACACACACATATATATATATATATATATATATATTGGCCTATATTAGCATATAGTAACCAGAGTTTAACCCACACATTAACCTATTTATTATATAACCTGTACCAACCTACATTAATATATACAGAATAACACATAATCAGAGGTTCACTCGATAAACCAGCTATGTACCCAGCTTATGACAAAATCATCCCAATATCCCAGGCCCAAGGCAAAGCCGTCCACCCTAACGCGCGAAGGGAAAGTTTGGATTTGAATGCCCAGGTCTGGTGGTGGTGGAAGGGAACGTTTTTTGGGGTTTTGTTTTTTTTTCCAAATTTGTTTGTGCGAGTTTCGGGGTGTTTGTTTAGATATGTTTGGATAGATTTGTATTTTATGTTCTGTGGTGAAAAGTGGATACATGGATTGTTTTTGGAAGGATAGGTTGAATACATTCACCAGCTGTGGCTCTACATTCCTCAGGACCGACCAAGCCCCATGACGTTGTATACAGTTACGTATACGTAATATACATGCATGCTCGTACACACACAGATATACATATTAATTATATATATATACATATTATATATATACATATTATATATATATACATATACATATATATATATATGAATAGACACATGTGTATATCGGTATCTATTGCGCAGCTCTTTGGGCAAAGGATGCGGCGTAATTGTTTGAATTTTGCTTTTTTGGACGTGCAGGGGCCTGACAAAGGCTTCCGAAAAAAGGCAAGTGTTAGCATGTTGCTAAGCTTGGGAACCATAGTTAACGCCTTGGATTTTATGCAATAGTTTCTTGCTTGGGGGTGCCAAAATATATGTGTTTTCCTAAATGCAATTCAAGCCTAGTATTTCAGTGCATTGGGGTAACGTAACTGCGCACCTCGACATGAATTTGCCTTGGAAATATCCATCCAACCAGGTGCAACCAGAATGATTCCTGAAACTTTCCAGTTTTCTTGCGGTTCGCGGGTGATGACCTTGCCGTGCTGAGAGGTTTCTGGCTTTGAGAGGTTAATCAGCATTGAGTCACAGTGAGCGGTGGCTCTGTGTCGGATGGCTATGGGCCATAAATTGACGAGCAATGGACCAACTGACCCGCATGAAAACTGGTCGTGCTCACTGATTTTTTCATAAGAATCCCTGTTTGTTGGTGAACATATTGGCCTAGACACAGTTTGCACGGCATGTCTGTCAAGATGAGACATGACGTTTAGCTTCGCCATGTTCGAGCTTCTGTTGTGGCAGTCTTAGATGCTGACATTTTTGTTGATGATTTAACTTGATTTAACCCCATAATTGCTGCTGTCTTCATTTGTTTTGCCCACTTGCTACTGGGCAAACATGGCCCAGGGAACCCATCAGGATTTGAACAGCCCGGGAAGAGCCTGGTGCTGCCAATGTGGGAATTGGGCTCAGTGGATTGGGAACAGGAGCGTTACCACAGACATTCATTGAGGATGGAATAGTATGTATATACCCTCTGGTAAACTAACAGAATTATGGAAAATCACAATGTTTAATGGGAAAATCCACTGTATATATATATATATACATTTTATGGTAATCGAACATGGCCAGCCAGAATATCCAGAATAGATCATTTTCCCATTCAAACACCATTTATATATATATATATTTATTTATTTATATATACTGGTTGGTGGTTTGGAACATGACTTTTATTTTCCATTTCATATATGGGATGTCATCCTTCCCATTGACGGACTCCATCATTTTTCAAGAGATTCAAGATGGTTAAACCACCAACCAGATATATATATATATATATATATTGTGTTTTTCTTGGGAGGTGGTTGCTTTTGTGGTGGTCGTTCTTTTGACAGTTGATTGGCTGATTGGCACTTTGTGTGTGCTGACCTTTTACATCCAGAATGTTCACACATCAATACCATCTGGCTATGACTAACATAGCCATGGAAAATCCCCATTTTTAATGGGAAAACTCACGTAATACATGGGCCATGTTCAATAGCTATGTTAGTTTACCAGGCCGGGTATATCACACAGCAGTAGCTTCACTAGATCTTTGTGGTGCATCGGCCCGCATCGGCCCTACATCCTGGATGACAATGTCTATCAGTCTATCGATGTCTATAGATGTCTATAGATGTCATGTATGAGCTACCTCTTATATTTTAAACAAATGGAAAACAACAACAATAGTAATTAATTACATATATAATGACATATAGTGACATATATCGGAATTGATGTGGTGAACCCTGGGTCTGCAAGATGCTTTCCAGCATCCATATTTGTTTGGGACTTGTTGATTTTTTTCTTGGGTGTACTAAGACTAAGAGGTGCAGCAAATCATCAGAATGCTGACTGACCCAAATCCCGCTAGCCGGCAGCTCATGTACTAACATATCTCGAGGCGCAAGAAAACAAATCGGGAGGTTGCTATTTTTGCCAGTGGATACGTGATGTACGCGTAGATATCAAGGAAAACCATGGAAAACGCTGTTGCTGCGTGGTGATTTCAAACATCATAAATCATTGTACATGATTCCATCATATTCCCTGCCTCTGGCACAAACTCCCAAGTAGGTGAGGATGTCAATAGGATAGGTGGAAGATGCGCAAAACCTACATGAAAGTGCTAGATGTGTCAAATTATAACCTGCTTGTCGCGCGGCTGCAAAGAATTGCGAAGACACTACAGGTAGGAAGTTGCGCTTAAAACCTTTACATTTTATGGTAATCGAACATGGCCAGCCAGAATAACCAGAATAGATCATTTTCCCATTCAAACACCATATATATATATATTTGATCTATCCCCGGGGCAGTAACAGTGAGCACAAGCCAGGGGCACAAAATGAGCACCAGCCAAATGCAGAAAATAAGGGGGTCTAATCTGGTAATATGATACGGATAAATTCTTATACCAAAACCAAAAAAAAGGATCAGGTAGACACCATGAATATGTAATCATCAAATGGTTGAAAAAATGTTTCATGTGAATCGGAAGGAATCAAGCTGCACAGGTGTCTGTTTCTCTCTTCTCGGCTCTGGCTGCTACAGATTTGCCATTATACATTTTATGGTAATCGAACATGGCCAGCCAGAATATCCAGAATAGATCATTTTCCCATTCAAACACCATTTATATATACTGGTTACATTTTATGGTAATCGAACATGGCCAGCCAGAATATCCAGAATAGATCATTTTCCCATTCAAACACCATTTATATATACTGGTTACATTTTATGGTAATCGAACATGGCCAGCCAGAATATCCAGAATAGATCATTTTCCCATTCAAACACCATTTATATATATATATATTTATTTATATATACTGGTTGGTGGTTTGGAACATGACTTTTATTTTCCATTTCATATATGGGATGTCATCCTTCCCATTGACGGACTCCATCATTTTTCAAGAGATTCAAGATGGTTAAACCACCAACCATATATATATATTGTGTTTTTCTTGGGAGGTGGTTGCTTTTGTGGTGGTCGTTCTTTTGACAGTTGATTGGCTGATTGGCACTTTGTGTGTGCTGACCTTTTACATCCAGAATGTTCACACATCAATACCATCTGGTTATGACTAACATAGCCATGGGAAATCCCCATTTTTAATGGGAAAACTCACTTAATACATGGGCCATGTTCAATAGCTATGTTAGTTTACCAGGCCGGGTATATCACACAGCAGTAGCTTCACTAGATCTTTGTGGTGCATCGGCCCGCATCGGCCCTACATCCTGGATGACAATGTCTATCAGTCTATCGATGTCTATAGATGTCTATAGATGTCATGTATGAGCTACCTCTTATATTTTAAACAAATGGAAAACAACAACAATAGTAATTAATTACATATATAATGACATATAGTGACATATATCGGAATTGATGTGGTGAACCCTGGGTCTGCAAGATGCTTCCCAGCATCCATATTTGTTTGGGACTTGTTGATTTTTTTCTTGGGTGTACTAAGACTAAGAGGTGCAGCAAATCATCAGAATGCTGACTGACCCAAATCCCGCTAGTCGGCAGCTCATGTACTAACATATCTCGAGGCGCAAGAAAACAAATCGGGAGGTTGCTATTTTTGCCAGTGGATACGTGATGTACGCGTAGATATCAAGGAAAACCATGGAAAACGCTGTTGCTGCGTGGTGATTTCAAACATCATAAATCATTGTACATGATTCCATCATATTCCCTGCCTCTGGCACAAACTCCCAAGTAGGTGAGGATGTCAATAGGATAGGTGGAAGATGCGCAAAACCTACATGAAAGTGCTAGATGTGTCAAATTATAACCTGCTTGTTGCGCGGCTGCAAAGAATTGCGAAGACACTACAGGTAGGAAGTTGCGCTTAAAACCTTTACATTTGATGGTAATCGAACATGGCCAGCCAGAATAACCAGAATAGATCATTTTCCCATTCAAAGACCATATATATAAATATATATATATATAGTCATCCCCAAATAGATGGAAAAGTAAATCCCTGCTAATTTGATGGTGAATTACTTTTTCATTTGTTTGGGGATGACTATATATATATATATATATACATTATATACATATATGGATGGGATTTCCCAGCCAGGATGGAGCACAGAAACCATGATCTCTGGCATTGCATCCGGCTCATGCAGGTCATCAAGTCATCGCCGCGCGATTCACATGAGTCCAGCATCACCCCATTGCGCAATGACTGAAATGACCCCAGAGATCCCCAAAATCGTGCAGTAAAAACATCTCGAAAACATTGTGGACATCGCCGGTCGCGGCCCAGCAGTGCCAAGGTGGACCTAGTGTGCTTTGTTTTGATTTGTGGTGTGGCATCATAGAGTCTTATAGAGAGAGAGAGAGGAAAACAAAAAGCATCTCGCAAATAGCCAAACAATGATGAAACAATGATGGATTTTTTTTACATGAATCATGAATGCATCTGAATGGTATGTACTCAAACTTTGTTCATTGCCGCCATTGCCGGGGCAAATCGGAGACGAAACCAGCGCTGAAACGTTGGCGTGCTGTGCGAAACCCACGGGCGTTTTCCAACACATTCCAACGTGGCATGAATATCATTGAATGTCCCTATCATATGCCTATCATATCCCTATCATCCCTTAAAATTGCATATGTGTTTTGGATGTCCAATGGGTTGGTTTGTAGCAACCATCTACCATAAATCAATTGATATAAATCCTCTTGTTTGTTGGTTATAAAATATTGATCCTGTTCCATGCCTGAAAGTTAGATGATGAGTTCCAGATCACACCACATGACCAGGCGATGGCTGGGCCCACCATTCTTGAGGTTGGGGAGTTTTTTGTGGGGCGCCAGCTGGTGGGCCAAAAAACAAGGCAAACCATGCAGGCGAACGAACAATAAAGTCATCCCAAGAAAGACAGAAACAAACAGAAACGTAAATTGCTGCGAATTTAGTGATGATACTCTTTTCCATCTTTTTGGGGATGACTATATCCAAAAGGTGTTGTAGTTATACAATTCCTTGTTTCTACGGCGATATATTTCTACCTTCCGTGCATGCAAGATGTGGACATCGTGAGCCATGGTGTTAACATGATAGATGTGCTCGTACGGGTGGAAAGACATAAAGAGATGGATGGTAGATAGATAGTCAAATGGGTAGACAGACAGGGAGAAACTGCAGATATGTAGATCGATGGATAACAGATGGATGGAGACAATGAGATGGATAGACGTACGGAAGATGTGACATACCCTCTGGTAATTTAACATAGCTATTGAACATGGTGATTTATAGTGGATTTTCCCATTGAAAATGGTGATTTTCCATAGTTATGTAAACGTTTACCAGAGGGTATCCATCTATAGATTTCGATGGGGAGACGGCCAGGCGGTTAGGCAGAAGCTGTTGGACATGAATGGTCCGGTGGCACTGTTTGTTGGGGGCCGACCTGCCGGGCCCGGGTGGTATGATGCTATATGATGCTAATATTATAACCCATAGGATCCATGTATGGTATATATATATATATATGCTAACATTGGGGGTATATTGATGGTAAATGTTACCATATATATATATAGCATACATGGATCCTATGGGTAATATCCCCACTGTTTCAAAATTGTTAAAATTGTGGAATGGTTGATTTTTTGGTTTACCATATTAAACGCATATCAGGTCTCTGAACGATGATATCTTGCGCACATGTTCATGTAAGAAAGTTGCTGCTCGAGTTTTGCATTCCGAAATGAGGGCTGTTTGTTACAAGATTTTTTTGAGCCTTGGATGTTGTTTAGAACGAAACAAAAATCGGAACTCAGGGTGGTATTTCGGTGTATTTTCAAATGGTGGCGTTCCTATGTGTAAAACCTCATTGAGACTAGGCCAGCTCAAAGACATCGCTGGTGACACAAAGCCCTGCAGGGACCCCCGTGATGTCGGCGTGATGTCGGGTCACTTTTGGGGCGCCCTGATTGAGGGGAGGGACATAGTTTTACTGAGGAAAAAAATGGTTGAGTAGTTGACACTTTTTCATTTGCCCTGAATATCATGATATATCCACACATGTGCTAAGATGGTTCCAAAAGAAAAAAGAACAATATTGTCTTTGGCGGTGTAACAGTTGTTTCTGTTCTTTGTTTCTTTGCTCTAAAGTTGCACAAGCACTCCTGCATGACATTGTTCTACCATCTTTTCTGCTGCGGAACAAACGTTACCAGCACCTTTGACACCGCGGTTTTGAATGGCTGGGTGGATGAAATGGATCGCCCTGTTTAAGCAGAGGCCGTCAAAATCAATCTTCAACGCGGATTTGAAGAAATTTGGCGTGTCACATGAAAGTTGTACAGTTTGTTATGACGAAGCTGGTTTAGATTTGCCATCTTAATTGTCAGCTTCCAATGTAATATATATATATATGTGTGTGTGTGTTTCATTCATGTTAATTTATGTGTTTTTTTTGGCTATATGCTGGATGCAGAGATGTTGGTCTTGTGGGACCAGCCGTGGGCCACGCCAATGGCAGAAATGTGGCATTTTCACATGGCATTTTCACGTGAGCAACGGAGGCAGCCTGGTTGAATGTGGTTAATGGCAGCCGTTGTTCTGTGCTGATCGCCTCCACAAACAAAGCATAAAATACACAGAGAGAGTCTCCTAAAGATGGCTCAAGGGCTGGCCCGGATGGTGCGCGTTGTAAAAACCCACCTGGCAAACTGATCCGCGAAGAGATGTACCAATGCCTACTGACAATAATATGGGATACGAAAGCTTGTAAGCACACTACTAGCAACTAGTCTTTAGTATATATTATATCGCAATTCCTGACCGCATGAACCAGAGCTTAGACATGCTATGACTGTGGCCGAAGTGGCTCAAGGGTGCGTAAGTTCACCCTGCTCTCGGGCCGCGTTTCGGGCGATGTGCCGCTGAGAAAACTCGCACTAGCGGCAAGATCCCAAATGATTTCCATACGATGTGACTGGGTGGTGATTGAGAAGCTAAGTTTCAATATGGTTTTGTTTGTGAGTTACATGGTAACCCACTGGTAGACCCCTGTTCATGTTTGCATTCGCCGCATTGTCATCGGTCATGCAACAGTTTCAGCACTTGCAATATATTGACAGAAGGCATATGGGATAAACCCTCAGCAGTTACGAGTTCATACTCGATGATGGATTTGCGGTGTGTATTGTCAGCATGTTTGCCAACCTTGTTTTCTATTTTGGAAATGCACCCAGCTATGACTGGAGCTGTATGTCCAGTTTTTGGTTCCAACAACTGCCATGGGACCATGAAGTAGAAAGTTTACCCTGGGGGCAGATGTCCCACAGGAGTAGTTTCAGGGAAACTATTTGCAGGACTTCTGTACACTTCTTCAGTTGAACAAATGTATAAGTTTCAGGTTGCCTGCCCCTTGCCCTCCGGTGTCACCCAACGTGGCTTGCTGGAATTTCTCCTATTTATATCTATATATATGTATATACATACATGTACTTATTGATTGTATTCTATTGTATTGAGTATAGTATAGTATTGTATTGTATTGTATTGTATTGCACATTGTATTGTATTGTACATTGTATTGTATTGTACATTGTATTGTATTGTACATTGCATTCTATTGTGCATTGTATTGTATTGTACATTGTATTGTATTGTTTTGTATTGTTTTGTATTGTATTGTATTGTATTATACTCGTATTGTATTGTATTGTGTTGAGTATAGTATAGTATAGTATTGTATTTTATTTGTATTGTATTGTATTGAGTATTGTATTGAGTATTGTATTGTATTGAGTATTGTATTGTATTGTATTGAGTATTGTCTTGTATTGTATTGAGTATTGTATTGTACTGAGTATTGCAGTGTATTGAGTATCCTATTGTATTGAGTAGTGTATTGTATTGAGTATTGTATTGTATTGAGTACTGTATTGTATTGAGTACTGTATTGTATTTTATTGTATGTTGTATTGTATTGAGTATTGTTGTATTGTATTATGTATTGTGTTGTGTTGTATTGTATTGTGTGTATGTGTGTGTAGTTCGATGATTTTCCCATTGACACATTTTTTTTTTAAAGATTTCCCAGCCATGTTTGATTACCGGAGGATAAATCATCTTAATCTATTAATCAAGCCTTCCTGGGCCCAAGGTAGTGGTCTTATTTTATTGCCCTTGGCGGTCCTGGCGGCGTGGGAGGATGCAGCCCAGTTCCATGGCAGTGCAAAAAATTGCCGCAGCATTGAGTTTCCTCCGGTCACGACAAACATGTGGATCCGTGGAAAGTCCGGAAGATGTTCATTTTCAGAATTCAAATGACTCTTGGGCAGGCAACACCTGAAATTACTGAAATTTAAGATCTTAAAGTTATACCCGGAGTAGCCAAACAAAGAAAAGGCATCAAGGATTGAGAGCAAACACCCAAAAGCAATGCTGAATATGAATTCAGAGATGGTATATAAGATTTGGGAAAATGCTGCTTTGTTTCCAGTCTATATCAAAACGCATCAAGACCGCACCCTACTTGGTTGGCAGTCTCCGGGGCTATCCTGGGGCCTGGAAAAACGGATAGCTTGTGACGAAACTCAGCAACGGGAAGCCTGGAAATTATGGAGGAAACATCACGTAGTTCTTGGAAACAATTGTCTATCTATCTTTTTGGGACCTCTTTTTGGACGGCTTTGAATTTGTGGCATTTTGTGGCTTACCTCAGGATTGATAGGACTGCAACTTTGATGGGAAAACTGAGAATCAACGACTGAATCTGGGGGACCCCATTTAGGACAAGCCCGTGAATCGAAGCATCACACACATATATAATATAAGTGGGAAGTGGGAGCGCTTGCATTTAGAGCGCATTCCTATGATGTATTTCTATTATCGGATTGAGTGCTAGCTGGCAGACGTCTCCGAAGCAAAGGTGTCCCCCAAAATCCTTACTGACTCACTTCCAGCAGAAATTAGGCAAGAGCTTGCGGAAGATTTGACGGTTCCGTTTCAGCTGCACAGCTGTCTTCATGAGAGGCTGGAGATTCAGATGGATTTGCTGCAGCGACATTTGGAGATCGAAACGGCTGAAATGCGAAGGATGATGCTTGGCTCCCGGAGCTGCGGTTTTTCAGGACCGGATTTTTACAAGTTAGGTGATGAAACCACCAGAGAAAAGAAATGGCACAAATCGGCCGATTTTGGTGCTACCGAAGCATCATTTTTGGTGGGAAGAATTCTGAGCTATACTGGGGTTTACACAGATATTCGTGAACATGGTTGAAGTTGGCTGATCCTTGGGTTGATTTGACAGTTTTACGCCGCGACCACTGCTTTCACGAGCATCTATGAACAATCTGTTTTACAACTCATTCAAAGCACTCGTGCAAATGTTTCGACGCAGACCTTTCGGGTAGAAATGGTATGGGAATGGTTGAGTCATGTTGGGCTTGTTTTGAAAGCGAGTTTTTTTTTAATAATTGATTCCCCTTGTGCACAGCGATGCGGCAAACCATTTGATTTGTTTCGAAAATTCAGCGAATCCCCGATGAAAAATAAGGAAGGCAAGGCATGTTGAAGGTCAGTAGTGTTTTTTCCTTTTGGCGGTTTCAGTAGTGTCCTTTCCATCCCTGAGATCCTTGACTTTCAGTGGGCCCGATGCCATGAGCCATAAATGGATGTCATTGGGCCCATCCCCCTAAACTCCTAAACTGAGCCTTTCATTCCTAAGTGGTATACCCAGTTTCATAAACCCCTAATTTGCCGGATGGTTTGCCGGTTTGCCATAAGAAGACAAAATGATCATAAATTATCTGTCCCATATTACATACCCTCCGGTAAACGTTTACAGAACTATCGTAAATCCACTATTTCTACGGCCATTTTCAATAGCTATGTAACAAATTACCGGAGGGTATTGTTTATGATGATGGTTTCATCATGTTTCATCACTATCGCATGATGATCCTGTACCGTAACTGTTCGCTTCGTTGGAGATTTGTTTCTGGATAAACCATCCCTCCATGTTTCGCTAAGACCTTGCAGGGTGAGGGAAGATCTCCCCTCCAAACACATGGTGATTTTCAAGGTCTATGCTCAGGGGATGGTCAATGCCACTGTGTCCCTATTGGATCCTATTAGATCGCCGAATCGCCATTAAAAAACAAAACTATATCCCTTTCAAGCCACCAAAGAATCCAAATATATCACCAATCAGCGTAAAAGTTCAGAGTAGTCCCATTAGTTCAGGACGTGTTTGGTTAGTTTCCTTTAGATTGAGGCCAGTTTTGCATGCGCGCTCGCATGCACATTTCGAGCCCCGAGCCCTAAACAATTGCAGTGACAAAGGGCAAAGACATGCAGTATTTGTTGAATGTAAAAGATTGTGGAAATAGACTATAGGTGTGTGTATATATATATATTATTATTTATATGCACATATGTGTGTATGTGCGTGTTCTGACTTATGAAATCTCAATATGATGTGTGATGTATTTACATATGTTTCATGTATATTCTCGACGATGTAGGGAATGTGCAAGTTTAAACATATCTGAATGTATAGTTATAGTTGCTGACACAAGTGTGGAATTTTGAAACGTATATTTTATGTGTGTAATGTAATATTATATGTATAATTTTGTTTATTTGATGTTTTTGATTTTGTTTTCTTCATTTATACCTACGGGTACTAAACATGTTTTGTGTCATGGCATATGTGTTTTACATTTAGATGTATAAACACACATAAACACACACTAGACAAAAATTGGATCTTTGAAGAGATCCATCAGGACCTGAGTCCTGTAACGTGCAACCAGCCTAGACAAGTAGACCTAAAGTAGATCTCGTGGTTGTACTTCGCGAGAACGATGAAGGTTTTCCGAAGAAATCAAACGTAGACCCAACCAGAATACAAACGTCAAATAACCCGTCAAGAAATTCAGATTGCGGCCACCGTGTAAATCAATAAATCAATAAATGTGTTTGGTGAGGTCCTTGGCTTAGCCTCTTGCCATGAACGGTCAGAAAATCCAGGTACGCAGAGCTGATCAGGCTCTGTATCCCATACAATCAGGTAGCTTCGTTCGACGTGGTCCCTGATTGTATGCCACGTCCCCCTGCTTTATTAACAGGAGAGAAGAAAGAAAAAGAAACAGGAGAAGTTTTATATATATTTAGATGTTACACACACACACACCTGGCCGAAGCCGCATCAACCCTGAAAGGCAAGAGGAAGGAAAAAGCGGACACAGACGACGGGCAAAAGGCCAGAACAGCGCAGGCGGGGGAAGAGAACGAACGGACCTCCAGAAACAACCTACGCGGCGAAACGGACCTGACAAAAACAGAGCAAACATCTAAACCCCACGACACATTACGGAGAAGCACAGGGGAAGAATTGGGGACCGTATGGGGACTAGTTGGTGACGGGCGTGAATCAACCAAAACAATCAATCTAAAAAGGATCCAGTTCCACCTGCCACAGAAGTCGTGCGTTACTCCCCTTCGGGACCGTTGTCAAGTCGCGCCGCAATGGCATAAACAGCTATACGAGTTCCAACGAATTAGGTGCACAATATGTTCAACCTCACCGGAGTACCAAAAAAAAGGGACCACACCTGGAAAGCGTGTGCCTGCCTGAATGGTTGCTCAAGCGACATGTTTGTTTCTCACTTCAAAAGCTGCGAAGGGGAAAATGGAGTTTCTGGCGGTTCCGAACGACTTCACTGTGGTAGAGACGCATCCCCAGGTTTCACAAGGGACGGCAGGCGCGGCAAGACATCTCAAAAAGGCTGAAAAACCGAAAGGCCAACTGTTTCGCTTTACTTAGATGAAGTACCAAGTTAAAAAGTGCAAATTCGGAAGTTAAATTCGTCAACAGTCACCCACACCGGGGTTGCCTCCAGTGGCCCTATGGCACCTTGTCAGAGTCACCATGGGTAATACACTAGACAAACATTGGATCTTTGAAGAGATCCATCAGGACCTGAGTCTTGTAACGTGCAACCAGCCTAGACAATTAGACCTAAAGTAGATCTCATGGTTGTACTTCGCGAGAACAATGAAGGTTTTCCGAAGAAATCAAACGTAGACCCAACCAGAATACAAACGTGAAATAACCCGTCAAGAAATTCAAATTGCGGCCACCGTGTAAATCAATAAATCAATAAATGTGTTTGGTGAGGTCCTTGGCTTAGCCTCTTGCCATGAACGGTCAGAAATCCAGGTACGCAGAGCTGATCAGGCTCTGTATCCCATACAATCAGGTAGCTTCGTTGGACGTGGTCCCTGATTGTATGCCACGTCCCCCTGCTTTATTAACAGGAGAGAAGAAAGAAAAAGAAACAGCAGAAGTTTTACATATATTTATATGTTACACACATATATATATATATATATGTATTATATGTTTTTTTGGTGGTTAAGATCCAGAATTGCATATAGTTGGAAAACGACTGTCCACAAGACAATTTGTTTGTTTGTGACCAATCATTCTGCCATTTTCTCCCAGGCTATTGAACACTTGTTTTACGGAGGCCTTCTAAAAAAACACGTGTCTTAATAACTTTCATGGCACCATCATGGGGTTCAAAGGGTGTTAGAATCATCGCCTTAAAGTAGATAGACAACCCCTCAATTCAAGTGTGGGATAGATGATGTTCAAAGGCTTTTGGTGGTGCAATTTGGAATGATCGTTTGATCATCTCCAGGATGAATGGAAGGTCAATGGTTGTATGTGGGAACAAAAACACATTTGTGGCCACCAGTTTGACCACTAAAGTCATTCAAGTGGCTGGGGCCTAGAAATCCTAGAACTGATCGCAGGGTTCCAGGATGGTCCAGGTATTCCTTAAATTCACACATACTCTCAGCAAGGTATAGATGGCATAGCATGGGGCATGGTGTCAAAAAAACGGTTGGCTGCTGAGGAAGGCTTCGCCCATGTTCTGGCTGCACATCCCCAAGTGCGGTTCGAGTTTCTACAACACCCTGGTGCACATGCCCGGAAATTGCAATGGATGGCCAGAGAATTTGAGCAGCCTGGAAAAAGGATAGGAACTTCAAAGCTTTCAGGCTGCCTGATCGACCTGAAATGATCGTAAAGGTAAAGGGAATCATCTCAAAAATCATAGGTTTTTGAGTTTTTGATTTGTCTAGTTGATCATCCGGCACATGTATTTCCAATTCATGTGTTTTTTGCCGAAAATAGTATTTGGTGTCTTTCTAGTATGTTAATTAGTAGGCTCTAAGAACGGCAAGAACGGAAGAGTCGAGGGTTCCTCACAGGTCGCTGCAGGCTTTGGGATGAACATGTTTTTTTTTGAACCGGGATTGCGTGGAATCTAGATGACTATTTGGCAGGCATTTAGCCACTGGTCGCGTTTTGCTTTGTTTATTGTTGTGGTTGAGCTTGGGTTTGATCAATGTTGCAGGGGAATTTTACATGATTTGTCGTTATTTGGTAGTCCAGTCCCCAGTTTTTCAAGCACATGTGAGTGGTTACATGTCATCAGAGTATGCTGAAAGGATCATCATTAGCGACACCCGCGGCTGTTGATATTGTTTTCTGGCAATCCAAGGTATCAACGACGAAATGTTTAGCAAATGCTTCGAAGTTGGTTCTCGGGCAATGTCAGCCAGCTGGAAGTTAGACCCTGCTCTACATGCCATTCATGTGTGCCAACATTGAGGAAACATAGGCCAAAACGAACATATCTGAATGGTGGTTTGGAACATTTTTTATTTTCCATAATATATGGGATAATCCTTTCCATTGACTATATATGTTTCAAGATGGTTAAAACCACCAACCAGATTTGCCATTCATTCATTTTTTCTAAATAAGAACGCATTTGGGGATAATGTTGACGCTGTGACTGATACCTCCCAACATCTCAACATTCTTCTGGGAAGCTTGGGCCTTGGATGCCACCGCGATACATAGGCGTTGTATGGTCCTGGGTACATGCAGATTGTATATGTATATAAATGTATATGCACACACAGACATACATACACCCACACAGTACGTTTAATACAACTATCTGGAATCAATTAATGAAATAGATATGAAACCTTGACACAAAAAAAACAAAAAAACAAGTTCTAGTTTCTTTGTGATCATGCAGGCCTCAAGCGGCCTCAAGTCAAGGCTAAACTGAGATCATGGCGGCGATGAGCATTTCCATGACTCAGGTCCGTCAAAGTAGGAAGGTGGCAGCCTCCTTAGTAACAGGCATGATTTTTTGCTCTATGGGCTTAAAGCCTCCATTAGACTTTCCTTGGATAGTTTGTCTTTTCCTTGGGCTTGTTGTTCCTTTGTTTCCCCCTGGAAACCGAAGGAAAACAAAGGAAACCAAAGGAAAACCATAGAATCCACCCAGCCCCAAACCAAAGGAAACTGGAGGAAACTACAGGAAATCAAATGATACCAAAGGAAAAATGAGATAATCTAAGAACTTCTAGAACGGATTTTAGCTAGTTCCTTGTTTCTTGTTGTATCTTTTGTATTCTTCCCACAATCAAAAGCCGTATTTTGGTGCAACCCATGCGTTGGAAAGGTTGACAGTGCTAGCTTTTGGCCCATACCTTGGTGGAAATGTGGAACACCTGTTGCAGAAAACACACTTGTACTCATAGGGAAAAAGAACACATAAGAATACACAAGAAAACCAGAGGTTTTCAAAGGAAAGGGCAGGGTGATCAGCCCAGCGAAAGAGTTCCTAATGAAATAACATAAAATAACATGTTTCAAAGCAGCAAAGCCCAGCTGATCCTCGAGGATGATGCAAGAGGATGAGGGTTTGGGCATTCTCACCTGTGGAGAGCACCTCTCTCACAAGGGTGGATGATAGTGGATGGACATATCCCAGACAACCAGAGGATTCGCCAGATGAGACCTCCTGATACGCCATGGTGTTCGGTAAAGAAAAAAGCCCGACGGTTGGGCGGGAGGAAGTAGGCCACACCCCAAGATCAATCAATGGCATTTGCAGTAGGTTCTCCAAGCGCCCATCAAAAGCATTCAAAAGCTGGTCATTGAACTTGCTGTTATTGTGCAAAGATCCATGGCTATTTTGCCATGTGCTACTTGTACTTGAGGTGCCCGGTGTGGTGTGATCAAGCACGTCTGCATTGTGACCAAAACCCTCATGCCACTCATCAGTTTTTGGATGAAGAAACGTACCAGATCTACAAGGGAAAGTTTGTGGCACTTTTCCGGCAGCCAGAGCAACGTTTCCAGGCTTCGAGCGACCCAGCCTTTCGGAATCCCCATTCCCCTTGCCTTTGTTTAGCAACGTTTAGCTCATTGCAGTGTATACCATGGGATAGTTTAACTTAGCAATGGGATAGCAGTCATCTATATATCTACTGTATCGTGTATGAATACTGTTCATTTACATACATGTAAGATACTGCATGCACATACTTGCAACAATACGATAATATGATTTACTGTAATATCATATATTAATAACGCGCAATATATATATATATTTATTTATATATATATATTATTTACTGTATATGTTTATCCTTTTTTGTATGTAACAAAACGTAACATGATGGAATATACTATATATATATATTTACAAGAGACACTATGATTTCCCACTATGCAACAGGTATTTCCAAGCCACGCTTTGATTGATGACTAGAGGAATCATTCGAGGTTTGCTGTCTGCTTGGTATGATGATTCCGACATCTTTCGGGCAAACCCTTTTATCTCTGCATGCGCCGAGAATCGCACGCCTGCAACCAGAGGATTTGCTGAAGATTTTTTTTTTCCTGTTTATTTGGCTTTCTTTTGGGCAACCTAAGTGGGCCGTGCTGTTCTTTCAAGAGCAGCCCCCGTTGGGGTTCAATCTTTGGGTCTGGGAGCGGTGCATCGTTTGCTTGGCCAAAGAAAGGGAATGGAACCCCCATCGGCTTCGGCTTGCAGAATTTTGACCAACATCTCGAGCACATCCAAGGAAAGACTCATGTCCATGGACGAATTTAAGGGACACTATGGCAGTTGGGAAACAAAGCAGCTGGCGGGCAAAGCCCCGCCGCCGACGCAGGCCAGGGTTGTTTGCAAATGCGTTTTTCTGGCCTCCTATAGTGACGGACAATCACTTAGAACGTATTTTGGAAAAAAAAATCTGAATATTACTGTTTTTTTTTACGTTCTAAGCCTTGCACTTAGAACGTCGAAAACCATACACTTAGAACGTCCAAATATCAAGATTCATCACTTAGAACGTACCGGGGATTTAACACTTAGAACGTGTTTGCTGCAGTAAGTAGCCGGCCCCTTGCAGTTCATCCCTGATGGAATAATATAGGGTGGGATGACCCATTGTCAAAACATTGGTAGTTTTCCCTTAAAAGGGGCTGATCATGCCCCATGAATTGAAGTTGATATGCCCATTGTATGGATTCCCTAATGATGGTGAGAGGACATCCATTTACCACCATATAATATATATCTGTTTTAGGATTATGCCAGGATTTTCCCATAAGCACATATAAACACCAGACAACGGGAACAAGGGTCATAGAGTCATAGAGCATGTAGAGCTCAAAAACACTCGGAGCATTACAGAACTCCCCAGGGTGTTTCTTGCACAAACATAAGAAAACAATAGAAAACAAACCAACTGTGCGATATAACAAGGATATTTTATTCACTGCAATATGTTGACAAGAGACAATGCACATGTTTTTTGAAGTCACCGAATCGCGAAGCCAGGCCCCGGCTCAGCAGCCTCAGCAGGCCGATGTTCTGATGGCATTGGAGCGCTTGAGGGAAGGCTTTGCTTTCGTGGGTTTGCAAGAAGAGTGGTCGCTTTCCATTTGCCTGTTCCATGCAAAATTCGGAGGACCCTGTCGCAGCCTCGAATTTCTGGACACCAGGCCCGATAACCGCAGAACAAACGCTACCAGCACCTACGACACGGCGATTTTGAATGGCTGGGTGGATGAAAGTGATCGTCCTGTCTATGCAGAGGCCGTCAAGATCTTCAACGCGGATTTGGAGAAATTTGGCGTTTCACATGAAAGTTGTACAGCTTGTTATGAGGAAGCTGGTTTAGATTTGACGCTTTAGCAGTGTTACTGTGTATTCAGAAAAATCACAAGAGTGTGTGTATATATATGTATATATACATATGTGTGTGTATGTGATTGTGTTTGTGTGCATTTTTATTTTTATTATATAGACACATGTAATCACACACACATACATATAATTATAATTATATATATATATTATACGTATTTATACATGTTAGGGCTGCACAATGTCGACCTCTTGCACTATGAGCCCTGCGCACACTCTGCCGAGAGCCTGAAAATGATCTCCCCCCATTCACTTCTTTGGCCAGGGGTCACTGCCCCTGTGCTAGGTTTCCAAATTTTGGGCATCATGAATCTGCAAGAAAAGTTGGCTACCCCATAGTCGGGACATGGCACCCATGGGGGTTCCACAGCACAGGGCCCCCAAGAACATATGGACTAGATTTATGTGGTATGTTTTTTTTGAAGATGATTCAACCCCGTTCGATCCCTCCCCAAGCTGAGTCGGCAACTTCATCGCAATTGCCACGCTATATTCACTGACGCTCTCGAAAATGAAGAAGTCGGAGATAATGGATCCTCCGACGGACATTTTTTCTGGCACGCATAAATCGCCAGTTTTGCGGGGTTGATGTTTCTCGAAACTGGTTGGAATAGGATGGCCTAGATAGGGTGGGCTCGGATGGCCTAACATTCAATATGTTTGCTGATGAAGAAACATGGTTTCCTGATGTTTCCTGATCGCCTGTTTCAAAAATCCCTGAAAGCAAACCAGCGAATTCATCGGTATAAAGTGCATGTCTTACACGGCCATTTCTTTCCGTACACACAATAATCTTCGCTTGGTGAAAAGAAAGAAAACACGGACCTGTTCGCGTGGATTAATTAATTGGATATTAATTGGTCATGTGAGTCATGTGTCCTCTTTCTGTTAGCTAAAGTCCAATGTTTGTCAGTTACATCACCAGTAATCTATCTCTATCGCAAAATCCACATGCATGTTTGATGTGCAAATCCCGATTTTTTTCGCTGTTAAATCCCCACTTCTGGGAAAGAAGAATGCAATGTTAATGTGATTAATCATCATTAAAATAAACATATTAAAATTGTGATTCTTATGCTTATAATAACCCTTGTGTTTGTTTTTTTCCGTTTTTTGTTGTCCGAAATGTTTCTCGACGTTTTCTTCGAAGCAGTGAGGCCATCTCACCTCGCGGCCCGCCTCAGCGCGTGCGCGCCCTGCCACAGCACCAGGACGCTGTTGTGGCAGTTGGTGGATCCGATCAACTACCAAAAGGATGATCGAAACCTTAGAAATAATGGTATTACCACCTGGTTATTTAACATAGCCATGGAAATCATCTATAAATGGGCCATTTTCCATGGCTATGTTAAACAACCAGAGGGTAACTATGCATGTATTAACAACCTATCAACTATGATCAATCTGATCAAGCCACTCAGGTCTTCACAACCATCCACTTTTTTAACTGTCGGTACTGAGTTTTATTGTTCTGAATGTTTTTCCTATTTGTGTGAAACTAATTTCATTCTATCAATTATCATTGTTTTTCGCTGTGATCATCATTATTTATTTTTATTGGATAACGATTTTTGTATTCTAACCTGCTGGTAGATCAGACAGAACGCCAGGTAGAATGTCAGATAGCATGTCAGATAAAACATATCAAATAGATTTATATAAACGGAAATTCAAATAAATTTAGATATAATGCCGGATAGAATGCCAAATAGGATTCCAGATAGCATGTCAGAAACAATGTCAACGTATAAGGTATAATGTGAAATATAGCATGCTAGACAAACTGTGAGACTGAGAGGATGTCGGGATATATGTTAGCTGCTAGATAGAGAATTAGCTAGATAAAATGCCAGATAGAATGTCAGAAAGGATGCAAGGTACCATGTCAGAATATATGATAGATAACGATTTATTTTTCAACACACACAATATATATATATATATATCAGAAAATATGTCACGGTGTGAATCGCACGAAGTAAGGTGCTTGTTTATGTTTTGTGTTTATTGTTATTCCTTTGTGTGCATTGTTTTCATGACGCATGTTTATGCTGGTGTTTTTCACGTTCGCCGTTTGCTTTGCAACAATAGAGCCTTCGAGAAGAACATGGTTGTACTGATTTGGAAACCCTGGCCAATTGATCAAAAGGGAACCCTGAAAACGTGATTTTGTGCACTAGTGTTACTGTCAAACCCAAACAAGGATTTATCTATCTATATAATTAGTTAACATCAGGGCTATCTACCACTCCAAAGGGGTTGGCAGGCCCCATCAGGTACCTTGTGGAACAAAACAACCAAGAATTCGTCGAACCCAAGATGGTCCCAACAGCAGTGCCTGTTGGGTTTTAGTCTTTGAATCTGGGGTCCCAGGGGTCACCCGTAAAGTGGGCAATGTCACAATGACACGTACGTGAGAGCGAAGGGATTTGTCGGGTTACGCACACTTGTAGTAGTGGTATGTAGAGGTATACCAGGCATAGCCAGGCATACGATTTTGAGCTAAACAAATGTCTTGTCAGTTCGTGGTATCATGATTTTACATTTGCATTTGTTCATATCCCACCCACGCCACTGGAACAAAAATGGTGGTTGGATGGGGCAGTGGAATTGGGGCTTTGAACCTATAATCACTGCCTATCACTGCCTGAATTGTTGTCGATCATTTTTGTCAGCTTTGCCGCAGCTGCAAAAATGAGCAATTAGCGATCGAACATAATGTCAGCAATTGACCTTACCGAATTTCCTCCTTTAGGGTGCTTTCTTAAACATGATTGTTCCACATGGACCCTCAATCCAGCAAACTGGCTCATAAACCAGAACGGAAACCATTTCCTTTGGGACAGTCTGGGCGCCTCTCACTTCACGCTTACTATCAGCATTGCGAGGACTGGCTAAGTCGCGCTCCTGGCGTTTTCAGATTCAATCCGAGTCTTTCTGGCAGGGTGGGTGTTTCAAAATTATAATTTGGGTGATCTTGCGGTTGCGGTCGAAAATTTCAATAAACTCCCGGAGGTGATTAGAATTTGGGAAGTTCCAATTTAATTTTTTTTGAGGAGGACTTCTTTGGGTACAGCAAACGGGTCCCGAATTTTGATTAGAGCCATGAATGGTTGGGAGATAATTAAATTGAACTGACTCATCCAGTCATGCAGCTTGTTGCGTGTACAGTAGATTCGATCAAGTGCTGATATCCCAGGTTGGTTCCAAGGATTTCCAAGGAGTTATCTACATGTGGATGGTCACGGGATAACAAAAATATACACATCGCGGAGTATTTGTTTGATATTTTTTGAGCATACATGTGCCCCTGGTCCCTACTTTATTTTTCTCTTTTGCAAACGTGTGCGTGGGAACATACTTTGTGGGAACAAGAAACAGTTTGGATCAGCAGGAGTTACTGCTCACGGGAAAAAAAGGCATATCAGGGAAACCTCCAGAAGACGCATTTCTGGAGATGATATGAGGATGACATTCAGAAAGGTGAGTCTCATCTTGAAGTGGAAGGTGTCTACTTTGAGCCAAAGTCACGTCGCTTTCACCTAAAAGTTACAGTTGGCTGTGACCTAAAAGTCACTGATGCCCACGCGCAGTGATGAGCACCGCCAGTGGGCACAACATATTCTGTATTGTTTGTAGGGCTCGTATGTGTTTGTTACTTTTCTTCATTTCCTTCGGGGTTTGTAATGGTTCCTTCTTGCCTCTGCCAATACAGGAAATTACTCTCACCATCACCATCTATTTGTTTAGTGAATTGGATGGAACAAAATTTACAGGAAACCCGCTAATTTGATCTAATTTGATGATATTGATTGCCAAGACAGTTTGTTTCGGACTTTTTTCTCTGTATTCATAGGGTTTGAGGATTTCAAGCTGTCAGGGGCACCATGCCAGGCCACTTGGGGTACGATCGCGACCCCAAAGCGCGCGATCAGCGCGATCAGTGACATCGGTGCCTTGGGAGCTGCCCGAAGCCCTGAATGAGTTATGGCCATGGAACAACTCATGCAATTAAGGTGAAATATATCACTTACATGATATGGATTAAGTGCAGTTATAATTGACTGAAAGTTGGAACGCCTTGGAATGTCCTGTTGGTGGGGCGCGGAAGGAAAGAAAACGATGCATGAATAAACATAAAACGATACGAAACGCCACATTCTTATTTGTCAACCTGGAGCGGGTTTTGATCTAACAGTTATAAGGTTTTGATCTAACCTCAGGACCTGCAAAAATCACAAGAATCCACTGAGATGGGCTGTGACTAAACGTGAATTGTTCCTGGAGATATTTGGGGGTTGATATTGCCCAATGTCTAATGTTGGCATATGTTGGCTAGCCGGCTTGGATCCGATCCTGTCACCAGGCACCGGCAGCTGCTCCGTACGGTACCAAGATGGGACCTTTTCGCAGTGGCCCAAGGCCATAGACCTCAATGACTTGCCAGGAACGAGTAGCTAGGCCCTGCCTTCACCACCTGGTTGTTTTTACCGGGTTGACCCAGATGAGTCAGAGATATCTTGAAGTTGAGATGATCAGTTCTTCGGCTCATTTGGATCATTTGGCCTCACTGTGGGTTTCAGCCGGCCGCATATACAACATGCAAGGATCCAGATTCGCGTCAGCTTAATTATATGGGAAGTAGCAGTGACATGGTCGTACATGCCGTGAACGTACTTGAACCCTTGAGAATATCTTTACGCAACATTCACAGAATGGGCCAACATACCAACATGTGTGGCTCTAAGTGGGTAAGACACGGGTCAAAATGCAAATGCAACAAATGATTAAGCCACGAAGTTAATAAAGACACCTTCGACATTTGACTACAATTGAACTAGATATGGAGCGTGCCTCCAAATCATCCAGCCATTAGACCATTTTAGTATTGAAAGCCATGAGGCATGGGGGGATCCCATGCCCCTGCGCTCGAGGCCGACACCGCGAGCGCCGGAGATAGTGGCTCAGAAGGTCACGGCTGCAAGAAACGGGTACTAGGATGATACCTCCCTTTTAGTCATGTCAGAGAGCCAACCAGATCGGAACAAAATATTGGATATTAACAATATTTATTTATATATATATATATGTATATTAATGTATATTTATAGTTATCATCAAACGCTAATATTTCCTTTCTATGATAGTGGATGTGATCCAATGATAATATGATATCATCTTGTAAATTGTCCCAAAAGATGATTACAACAATCATAGTAGTGGAATCTGTCTTCAATAATAACGGGATTATAATGTGTGTGGGATCTCTTTTGGTATAGTAATGTATCTTAGAGCTGATTATAACTTAGAATGGACAATAAAGGGATATCTCTTGATTATGTCAAGTTGTTTGAGGAGAAATACTATATGGATAATGATTGGATGATAACCTGTGATAATTACTGGGATAGCACCATCCCCCATTGCTGTATAGTCATGATTATAAGGCCAACTATCCCAAGATGGCCGAGCTATTCTTGTTGCTACATTAATGTAAATTATTAATAAAAACGTTCACCTTCCCACTGCTACTGATATTTATGTTTTGGGATAGATCGTGGGATGATAATGGATGATATAGTGGACAATAGTTGATCATGTGGAAAGCATTTTTCGGAACATGACGCAGCTGTACGAAGAGCCACCCAGTAATGGGATGATGTGTTCCATCATCCCCGGTCATGGGTTGTCCTGTCGTACCTTGGCGTTAGGATGTTCCAAAGCCGTACCACCAAATTTGCCCTACGTTCGGCAGATTTCGAGGTATGTGTGTGCATTGACATGTTTTTCAATTACACACGTGGATGACTTGGGAAATACAGTATATGGGTTTGTCAGTTTGTCAACGAACATATTGGCATATGGAACATGTTATTTTGATAGAGACCTTGGAACATGTTATTTTGATAGAGACCTTGAACAATTTCACCAGAAGCCACGATTTCACTAGGGAAAACTTTTCAATTGAAATCAGCTTCGCCTGTCCCAAGGGCGACCTATCCACAGTTGGGCTTGCCACCAATGACCGGCAACATTTAGGCCACTTTTAGATCTTTTAGGGCCGATTTCAGGCTGGGTTGTCTCCCGGGGTACAAAAATCTGAATGTATTTACCCTCTGGTAAACTAACATAGCTGTGGAAAGCCCACTATTTTTAAATGGGTAAATCCACTATAAACGGCAATTTTCAATAGCTATGTTAGTTTACCAGAGGTTATTTCATTTATAGGAACTTAGGTATCCTTCTGGCCAACAACATCCGCCCAAAATTTTTGAGGCCCAAAAGTCCTGGACCATATATACCGGACCGCAGGTTCAGTTACAAGCAGTTCCCGCGCCCGCGAAAGCATCTTGCGGTGTCCAGCAGGATGGGGCTTGGGGCTCAAACGACGTGAAGCGGTGAAGGGGCTTGATGAATGCGGGCAGTCAATACATACATTGGATAACCCTCTGGCATAAATTACAAGTTTGCTACGGCAAGTCACCGTTTTTGAATAGGTAACTTATGGTAAATGAAATGAATGTAATAAAACGATCTATAAATGCACCATTCCTCATAGATACTTGTACATTACCAGAGGGTGACTATGCACAAGTCTGTAATATTGAAACCTGGAAACCAGCAATGAGATATGTTTTAATCATCATTAGCACCTTTTTCGAGCATTCACCTGATGTTGGAGAATCCCCTTGGCCCTTTTCTCATAGGATGTCCTTGATTCCCCAACAATTAAAGCATGTTTTCCCACGGTACATCTGAAAACAAGGGTTTTGCATGCTTTAGTATTGAAATGTACTGAAGCTATTGATTTTTGATTATGAGAGGGATGCGTCGCATTCTGTTGCTTGATTTGGACTTGTTCGAAAGCAGTAGGTATACTAATGACTGTTTACATGTTTCACATTATATAGAATAGCCCCCATAAAGTGGGGACTCTCCATAGTTATCTTTAAAAAATGTATCATCACTTCTGAATCTTCACCACCCATCATATCCTTTCCGTTAGATGCTTACATCATGGTTTCATCAAGTTAATCCCAATGTTTCATGGTTTTTTCCCTACCAAGTAAAAATCCCATCCAAACACAACAAATCAAAACGAGGCCGGAATTTGTCAAAAACATCGGATGGGAATCGGATTCGGATCGGATCGCAGGAGCCCATCCTGAAGGCAGACTTCCAAGCTCTTCTGGAGTTGATCGGTGCCAAGGATCCACTGGGTGATGGGCTCCCCATTTTTGGTGGTGAAGGGAAGTCTCAGGTGAATGACTTTGAAATGATTTATCAAGATACTAGATGATCTGTGGGTATCAAAAAAAAGTCCAAGATAGGAAAAGTAACGAACAAATACTTGATGGATAAATCTATATAGATCACAATCCAGAGTTATGGGGATTTGTTGGCATCAAATATAGGGAAACCAACTGGGTAAGGTGAGCAAATAATCATGCGTTGTTCTCCAGAGATGGAAAAAAACAGAAAGCAGGTAGATAGGACATCAAGTTAAAAACCTGGAAATTACAGGGGCAAACATCAGTTCCTTTTTTCGGGGGACACTTATGATGGAACAAAAAATACAATTGACTTATTGTCAAATTATATATTTGTGAATTTGGAAATCATTGACTTTTTTTGTTGCCACGTGAGTTATCTAAGAACTGTACGACATTCTATGGAGAATCGCAAGCCGCGGTCAAAATGAGTCAACAACAAACATGTGTCAACCTGAAAGTTTGAAACCATTAATTCAGTAAACATACATGAACAATATGAAACAATCTGTTTTTATTGGCCCAGAGCCTTAGGCTGGAGTCGTAGTCAGATGGCACTTCCTATTCCCAATGACCCCAGAGGCTTTTGGCCCTGTTTTTCACCTGGCAGAGGCTACATACGATGGTCGTTGCATAGATGTTTTTAGGGGCTCACCTACCACCACCACTCATCACCTGCCGTAGTTATCCAGAGTTTCCTGCAACACCCAGATAGATAGAAAAGCTGGAACCTGGAAATGATCGGAGAAGCATCAGCATCCTGGAAAGCGTTTTCCATTTTTCAGACCCCTCTAGACTCCCTTTACTAAGCGACCCCTGGTGATAGGTATTTTTTTCGTTGGGTGAACAGCCTGGTACCAGGCGGCCGCACGCTTCTCCTCCTTCCATCAATGTTTTCGAAGGGTTCCTTGGATCTGACATGATCTGAGCAGCAGATCTGAGCAGCACAAGTGCTGGGCCAAAAGGTGATTCAAGTTTCGCCAACACATCAGTGACACTTAGGGCAATTTTTGGTCAGGGGCGGGCGAAATCTAAGACTGGTCATGTTTAACATGTTTTGGAATGATCGATGTTTTTTTGGATCCAGATATGATGCGGATTCCCTGTATATCCACTCCTTAAACGGCGGGAGCCTCATAAGATAAACTCAATGGATGAACATGGACATTTTCTACAAAGATAAACTCAATGGATTGTCATTTGTACATAGTTGTACCGTGTTTTTTTTTCCTCTTAGCTCACCAAATTTAGGGCTTTCCGGTTGAGATTTCCCTTCAGGGCTGCTGTTTTCCCCCGCCTCGCCTGAGTTGGATGCTGACTCCAACGGCAAGGTGCCAACCTTTGGTGTGATCTTTTGCTGCTTAAATGGGTGATATTAATATCTGGTTGGTGGTTTGGAACATGAATTTCATGAATTTCCATATAACTATTGGGAATTTCATCATCCCAACTGACTGATACCATTTAAGCAATTTAATGGTTAATCACCACTAGTACCTGATATTCATCAATATTATCAATATTTATCATATTATTTGGTTGGTGGTTTGGAACATTAATTTTATGACTTTCCATATATTGGGAATAATCATCATCCCAACTGACGAACTCATATTTTTCAGAGGGGTTGGTATACCACCAACCAGGATTATAATGCCAACCAGCTACAGGTTTGATATTTTTGGTATATTCTATACGCTTCTCAAGATTGGCAGCTGTCGTGGACATGCTTCCCAGGAAGATTCTGTTCCAGGGAAAGGCGGAATCCTATGCGGTGAAATGCTACGTTTGAGTATGTTTGTGTGTCTGACCGTAATTATAACATGTATTAACATGTTATAAACACCATGACAACTATCCCAAACATGAAAGCTTTAATGATGATAAAGCCTGATTTTTTATGGGCGTGTACCATTTTCAGACAAACACATCATGCCATACTGGCAATGCTGGAACATTTTCTTGACAACCTCAAGATATTATGAGCTGGAAGTGTAACGGGCTGTTGATGTGATAGCTGTTAGCTCATTGACATGTTTATGGATGTTTGGTACACGTGGCCTGCAGTCCAGGCGCGGGGGAAAAAAGAAAAATCGTACATAGGTTCTTGGGTACTTGCTGATCCTCACCACAGATGACGTTTTCCCATGTTCCTCAGTGGATCAAAGCGGAGGTGCCGGAAACCAGTCAAGTCACGACTTAGCTTCACCAGCCAAGTCGACATCAAATTCATCATTCATCACTTAACTCACATCCGGCCTCGAGTCGTCCGCCGATCCTCCGGTGGCATTGCAGGGCGTCGGAGTCCCGTCCCGATGGCGCATTCACCGGGGAGTGACGGTGCAGCGGAGGAATTGCACTCGCAATTCGCCTGTCTCCGCCGCGAGTTGATGGAACTCCTGGACCGAAAGGACGGGATCACGTTAGGTGACATGGATTGCAGCTGGGAGAAGTCGGAATGTGAGATCATATAGATCAAATAGTAAGTATATATGTAAGTATCACATTTGACAGGAGATCATATAGATCATATAGATCATATAGATCATATAGATCATATAGATCATATAGATCATATAGATCATATAGATCATATAGATTTCTAGATCCAGACATGGATCGAGTAGTATGTTTTTTTTTCCAGGATTTCACATGCACGGATCTCTAAGGGCATGGAATTCTATGATCCAGGTGAGTAGGACAATAGCAATTTCATGAGTGATAGTTTGAGGGAATCGTCCTCTCAACTTAGACTTTCTTGAGTTTTTTTTACATATTTCAATATTGTTCTTAAGTGAATCGGAAGGTTCAACCGGCCGGCCGGCCTCATCCGGCCTCTAACTGGCCGGCGGTGACATGGTGAGATTTGGAGGGCAAGTCTGTTTGTGCTCCATGGCAGAAAACCAATGTAAATATTTATTTATAGTTAAAACTGTGTAAACAAATAGTATACATTAATATAATTGTATATGTTTAATGTAAATTTATCAATATCATATAATATGTTATGATACATGCATGTATAATCATATGTATATATATATATAGAGAAATTATATGTATATGTGTTTTTCAACAAAATTGGGCTTCAATACCTGGCCAGGAAGAGAAGATCCAGCAACTCATTGACACGTGACTTGGCCCCGTAGCCCCGTAGCGGCGTTTGTTTTTTGGACATTGCTCGGTTTCAACGCGGTTGCTTCAAAACGCAGACAGCCATTCTGGTTCTGATCATGAAATTCAAAGACACCCTGGTTTTTTGATGTTTTTTGGCCATGAAATGCCATGAAGTTCGAAGACATTGCAGTTGTTTGACCATGTTTGACCATGTAGTTCCATAACGTCCCGTTTTCTGCGGTTATGAAGTGCCATAAACCAGGAAAACACAACCCTCGCAGTTTCATGGGTTGTAACCCACTGAACCAATTACAGTGTTTGACACCATGGCACATCTAAGTATAAGAAATCATCACCTGTATAGCCCAGTTATTAGTCAATTACCCTCTAGCAAATTTCACATAGCCACGGAAAATCACAATTGCTAAATCTTGCTACCCTCTGGTAAACTAACGTAACTATGGAAAATCACCATTTTTAATGGGAAAATCCACTATAAATGGCCATTTTCAATAGCTATGTTAGTCATTACCAGAGGGTAAATAAGTTATAAATCATCGAACTCAATGGGCTTTTTGCCACAGCAAAGTGTTAAATTACCTGAGGGCAACAAACTTCCATGGCTAGACCTTCTGCATTTGCCAGGATTCCATCGCATGCTCTGCCGGTAGCGACTCCACCGGTAGCGAACGCTGACGTTAGAGACTTCTCCGGTATGCCACCACGACAGCCGCTGGGCAGTTGTCAGTGGTGATTAAACCACAAACGGCATATGAATGGGATGATTGATGATAATGGGATATACAGCCAACTCAATTCATGATTAATGCATATTGATGCTACTATATTAATGGTGATGTTTTCATGGGGGGTTAGCCATGTACCCTGTACATGGCCATAGACCGTGGGTTTAACATTCTGAGCCAGCAACACTAACGGCATAAAACCAACCATGGGGGTGTAATGTCATAACCCTCACCAATCAGTATACCCCTTAAGAGATAAAGTTTTATGAAGGGCGAATTTCAACGACCAACATCTAGCAACAACCTTTCACAAGATGCAAGGGGGGGCAAATCTGAAGCGTTTATCATGGAGGGTTCAGCCTTGGTGGGGTGAACTTGGAGTTAGATCAGAGTGATCAGGGTCAAGTGTCTGATTATTTATATCATGTCATGATTTGTTGTTTTGACGATTGTAGTTTCAAACTGTGGTGAGGTGGGATGGGGTCCAAAACGATCCAAGACGTAGAGTTTTTAGGACATATCCCATCTATATATACTGACCACGAAAATAGGACGTAAATCTGGACAGCAGCGAAAGGGGCGGACCTCAGCAGATGAGTCAGGTCGGCTAGTCGGGGAAACATCTCAGCAGCACCTGTTGAAAATGAGTCGGGCAAACATCAGGATCATCAGGTCCTTGAAATGTCCGTTGCTGATATGTTTTTGCCTTCAAGTCGTCATGGCTTAAGTTGAAAACCTGGAGGATGATGCGGGTTTTGGATATGTTCGTTTGGGATGATCTATAAGTTATAAGCCCCAACAAGATTCCAAAAAGTGTACCACCAGGATAGACATATAGATTCACTATGATTCACTTATCTCATCCAGGTTTTCCGCTTTTCCATCTAGTTGTTTTTTTTTTGGGAGGGGGGAGATGGTCTAAACCCTGAGTGACGTGATTTCTCCATTTCAGCGGGGTTTCCCGGCTCACCCCGGCCACTGTACGCTCCTAGGGAAAGCGCTCAGTCGGACGCTTCAGTGCCAGAGTTTCTCAAGCCAAAGGCCGTTTCCATCTGGGCCATCCCTGTATAAAAAGCAAGGCCGAAATCCAATGGTTTGATTTGAAAATAGTGTAGCCCTAGAATTATCCATTGGTCTGTTATGTGCTTGTCATTATTTCCATATTTCCTCCATATAGATAGATAGTGGGAAACTACAAATATATACAAATGTGCATTATATAATAATATACATACATTAATATGTATGTATATTATGTGGTGAAATCATTGAGCTGCCATCCTGGTGACAGACTTTTCGGAAGTTTGGTGCTTACTATTATGTCAAATCATGAATGATCAGTGGCTGTGCGCTTCTCAGATAATCACACCTTGAAATGTTGCCATCATGGATCGTTGTGGCTTCTAAAAACCGTTGTTGTTTTTGTTCTCCCGTATGCCCGGCCGAACTGAAATGTGATGTGTTGAGGCTCTGATGTTCCAGTTTGGTTGCCAGCCGTATAGTCAATAGTATAGTCGCATCTTCATAATATTGAAGACCATCGCTTGATTTGTTATTATTCAATTGTTTTTATTACTCTCGGGGGGCCATAGGCGGAAAACTGTCTGAATTAATCAAATATGTACTAGCAGGATGCTTGATTGTCTTTTCATTGGGTTAGCATCTGAAAAGTTGCATCGTTCATTTTTCAGCAGTGCTCATTGGCCTGGGGGTAGCCGGGTAGCCTCCAAATAGCCGCAATATGATTCATAAATGGGTACATATATAAATGGATATAAATGGTACCACCACGATTAAACTCCAGGGTTTACATTATATTGGATCCCCAGGCCCAATCCATGGATTGGACACGTCGGAGCGACCGCCAGGATGGGCAGGAGAGGTTTTCATTTGAGAGTGAGGCTGAGCAACTTGGTGACATGTGCCATGTTTGATTTAAAAAAAAAACGTGAATGGATGGGGATAAACATGGATTAACATCAATCCATAGGGAGTGCCCATATGAATAATATTGGTGCGGATGACCATACCACATATAAATACATCGATAGTATGTTTTAACCATTGCACACAATGATTCTGCGCATATCGGGTTGAATACTGTAAGTTTCGGGGAAACGGGGAAGCAAGGCAATGTTGAGTCCCCTGGGAAAGTGTGTTCGCACATTTTCGCAGTTCGCCTCTGGCACTGTGTTCACCATTTTCTGGAAGAACAAGGCAGTGTGCTGGAGCCGGGGTTAGAGTATCCCATTCCAATCTTGCAACTGTTGTTTGATGAGTGCAAGGGTTAAAGGGCTCCATGCCCAGGGTGCCAGTGGATAAAGGCCATGGCTCGGGTTATCTAAGAGAACAACTGGTATCATGTGGTACCCTTGTGGGGTGAACATGGGCACACAAAAAGCTCCAGACTGGTTTATTTCTTGATGAAGGCGAAGGTAGAACTAATTGCCTGGCCCTAATTGTTTGGACCCCTGTTCTGGTAAAATCTCACATGCTACTTTCTGTAACAAAAGGTCATTCATCAGCTATACCCCAAATGGAAACTGCAATTTCATATCCCCCATGGAATTTATAGGGACCCCGATGATGGCATCCCCATTCCCATAGGCTTCCCATACTATTGGAGAGTTTCTTATGGCAGTACTATGAGAGTATTTTGCGAATGGAGGTCAAATCGGGGTCCCTATAAATCCCACCGGCATCAACCCATACTTAAGTTCACTAGTTTGATAAATATAATTGACATTCATTGACCATAGATATATCTAGAGCATATATATATATTTATTTATTTATTTTTATTATTGTTATTTATTATTATTATTATATATACAATATCTATCTATATATATATACAGTATATATCTGTGTGTGTATATTTGTGGTCATCATTATTTAACACAGGATTTAAGCAGGTTGATAACTGGGAATGAGCTTGAACATGGAGCCTGAGCCGCCAAGGAAAACGAAGTTTGCTTCGAAAGCCACCTCTGGGCGGACCTTTAGGCGCGAAGTCTCCAGATCGGTGGAGAGTTTGCTTCGAAAAAACGACCATTTTGGTTACCTTATGTCTTACCATTATGGTGATTTATTGGTGATTTAATGGTTTAACATTGGGTTAACAATGGTGAATCATGGGATGATATGGGTTTACCCTCTGGTTATTTAACATAGCCATGGTATAGATGGCCCATTTATAGAAGATTTTCCCAGCTAGAAACCTCCATTTATGGTTGGGATTTTCCATGGCTATGTTAAATAACCAGATGGTACCACTATGGTTACATGATGGTAATGTCCTGTTCCCATTGGTTGATGAATAGAGGGGTTTGAAATGGTTTGAAGGTTTACCCCTTTAACAACAGGGAAATGATGATAGATGGTATACCAAACCGGCCCCTCTATTTTTACCAAAAGGACATTATCGTTTACATGATGGTAGTGTCCAGATCATGTCTTACCATTATGTCTACCCTGGGTGGAGTGTTATCTTTTCACTCGCCCGCACTCGCTGAACGCTGAACTCTTCGAGAAGGCGATGGGGAGAGAGATGTTTTAATGGTGTTCAATCAATTCAATCTATGTTAAACCATCAAGATATTAACATGGTTTCACGAGCACACTATAATGGCTGGATGCTGTTTTTTTAATGGTTGGTTGAGTTGGTAAAGCCCAACGGCTGTGTACAATGGAATGCCATTCAAGTCTTAGAATTGGTCCCCTTTATTAATCGATGATTGTCTTAATCTTGATCCACGAAACGGGAACCGAACCTCCTGTTCACAAACCATTTCAAGAGATTTTTCATTGATTTTTCCATATGTTTTAGTTTCACTGCTGATTGAATAAGCCCTTTTCCTCCGTTGCACTGACCATGGGTCCTGGCTATGGTCATTTGAATCGATTACATCCGCTTGCCAAGCATTTTTTTTTCGAAACAACATATGAGTGACATTTTTGGCAGGGAATCTAGCCGCAGACCTTGGTAGTCTCTAGACCATGGTCTCCCATGGTCTCTTTTTTTTAAGGCAAGAGAAGGGTTTGCGGAAGTACATTCAGAAGGGCACCCACCTGGGCCTCTTTGTGGACTCTACCGGCTGCAGTTTCTCGACCTTATCGCCAGTCACTGGATCGATTGTTAGGAACTATTCAGGTTACAGTATAAAGCAGTGTGCATCATTCATTGTTCTTTATCCAGAGATATGCAGTTTTTATTACATTGCGTGGTACGTTGTGAGGAAAAGAACTTTGTTTTTGTCTGTTTCTTCTCCAGGCCAAGGGACATGTGATTATATGTACCTCTACCTATGTGGGATAGCTGCAAAAATGGTAGCCAAACCACGGTTGAAAACCAGGAATTTGATTGCTCGTCATCGCTGTGCTGTTGAAAGAGATCTGTATAACCCTCCCATGCTGTGGAAAAGACATCGCGAAGCAGTTTACAGTGCACACGATGCACCCCACAAAGTGTGACATTTACATCTCACATGGTTCCTGCAGCTCTCCTTGCCCCTACAACAGTAACATGGAAGCCCAAGTTCAAGCAAAATAGGTCGAACACGTAATTTTCCAGTTGGTGATGACTGTTCTCTATCCAAACAAATCCCAACTGTCTCATTTTCTCCTTGAGCAAATTTGGTTCCTTTTAAGCACCACTATGGCTGCCAAACCAAGGACCGATACTAGAGAAGGCTATCTCAAAGGCACCTCGGACATTTTTTATGGGGACCTCTAGTAAACCTGACATAGATATGGTATGATATGGGAAAATCATTGGGAATCAACTATAGAATCTATAGAAATGACATCATGAGCATCATGGATATTATGGAATGGGAAATGAATTTGATGTGGTTCTGGGATGTTCTGCTTGAAGTTCTGCGCAAATTATAACGGGAATCACGTCGCGACGTCACTGGAACGCTGGGATTTGTAATGGTTTAGTGATCTTTAATGCACCTATCCCAAAAATGGCCGAACTATTCAGGTGATTCAGGCGATTCAGGTGTGTGAATTATTATTGTTCCTCCAGATCCTCTATATGTATAGGAAGTAAACTAATTTCATAGACACGAAACATCTACTGATCATTTGCATATTGTTCCATTGAAACCGTATGAAACCGTTAGTTTTCCATATCCATGTTGGTTTGCTATAGTGCTTTTGTGAAAACATTGCGTCATTTTTGATTTTGTCTTTTCCACATCAACAGAGATGAGAAATCGTTCGGTGTTGCCATGAATTGGGGATCATAAAACTGGATTAAATCGTTTTTTTCAATTGCGCAAAATGAACGTCCACCAAGACCCTGCAAGTACCTAGAAGGATGGGTAAAAGATTACCCGATTTCTCTGTGCACTTGGAGGGTGTAAGCACTTTATTTGTTCTGTCTCTATGGGAGTTGTGGTTTCCGCCTGTGGGAGCAGAATGGGGCGCTTACAACCATGTACCATCTCATTACATACAGCTTACCCTGCGACAAGTGTAACATAGAAATGGTACATGGGCCCATGTATAGAGGCTTTACCTCTCAAATTTGGTGGCTATTCCGGTATTCCATTCATAATCTTAGATTACCCATGAGATCCTGTCTTGGCTTCCGCTGATCCGTTTCAGGTAGAATATTTGCAGAAACTTCATGAACCGCCTCGCACCAACTGTTTGGCGCGGATGGTGGATTCGTCCACCTTTCAGTTCGCCCCTTGGCATCGAGGCCTTATCTCTGCATAATGCAACACCAAAAATAGGGAACCGGAAACCCATGGAAATCCGTTATAAATGGATATAAATGGATATAAATGGAGGTTTCAATGGGGACATGATTGATAATTTATAATACAGTATCTGGCTAAGTTGTAACGATCGAAGCCTGCGAGAGAACCCTGGAATCATGGTTCGAATTCAGAGAATTATCCCAATATAGCTGAACTTTTCAGGTTGGTTAGCTACTAAAGATGTGGATACGAGGGATACCTGATGGTGGGTGAACCCTATGGTTCAAGATGGATGGTTATAAGTCAGAATATATTGTAGGAATACATATCCTATGAGCTAAGCAATGGCATGGGATGGGAGGGTTTTTTTCTCTGGTCGTTTGGCTCTTGACCTTTGTGCATTTTTATTGACATTGATCACATTGATGCAGGATTTTACCTTGATGCTGTTTCCACCGGTTGCACTTGTTGAAGCCACCTTCTTACACAAGTTGACATGTAGTTAGTCCATGGTTTGCATTGTTTTGCTATTGGGGGCAATTATCATGACTTACTACGCATTGAGGAACCAATGCAACATCTGATGACTATTAATTCTTTGTACTGTTCAGTTTTTTTTTCCCCTGGTTATCCTGTAATGATGTACGAGGCACCCACACAAGTGCCTCGCTGGGAACTCCAGCGTCGTCCCAGGTTTGCACCGTCGTGATCCTCGCGAACTGCTTGACCTTGCTCTTCTCGGCGCAGCTTGGCGTTTTGGAGCTGCAAGTGTTGATCATATTTCATCAGAATTTTATATTCTATCTTAAAAGGATGAGACCCAATTTATCGGGTCCTATATGCCATATATTAATATATATGATATATGTGTATCAGAATTTTATCAGCTTTTCAGATGAACTGAACCAGTGATTCATCCCATGATAGGATGATTGTTCCGCCGAGGAACTGGGCGATGGAACATCTCAGCTTCGACGTCCCGCAATATTTTCGAGTCTTAGACCTGCCACTTGGAGGAAACTGCTGGAAAGAGATGAGTATATGCTTGCTTTTACCATGAATGAAAAATATGGAAAGTAACTATAGTTGGTTCAAACTTATCCATGAAACATGATTGACATGGTGCTCGAATCATCAAAAATGGTGGAACATCAACCATGGTGAAGCATCAGTCGACTGGTGCCTTAACATCCAAAATGGTGCGGTCGGTCGATGTCTCCAAAATGACCATTAGACAGTGGTCGATGATTCTCCAATGATTGACACGCTCCGCAGCTGACAGATGCTGACAGCAGATTTGTTTCACCTGAATGCACTGTTTTTAGGAATTCGTCTATTTTAACCTTTTGAATGCCGCGAAAGAATGAAAGAATGGTCTATTTAAATTGCTTGAATGAGTTTCGAAGATGTTCCAAGATACTTCAATCACATGGATCGAGCCAGGCTCTGCAAGTAGAGGTACCATGGATTTCGAAGTACCATGAGGGATGCCTCGACCCGATAAAATTGACATGTCAAGTTAAACAAATGGTAAACGTTTGAAAGAAATTATGTGGTAACTGCATGTAACTGCCATTGTTTATGGCTCGTTTGAGGGTTCAGGTGGGCTATCCCAGGTGGGATGTCAGCTACTGGGTACCCCATGGTACCCCTAGCCCTACTCCCATAGGCCTCCCATAGAAAGCCCACAAGTATGGGAAGCGTATGGAATTTTTGGGCTACCAGCGGGGTCATCAATTCTGGCATGAGGTCCTTCACAAGTTTCTATGCTGCTTGGCTGCGACCTCCGTGTTCTATCCATGTTCTCAGATCGTGCATCTTGCGCTATCACACCCTGTCAGCAAAGGTTTTTGTTCGAACATGTTCAGCTGAACCTATTCGACCTTAGATTGTCTTAGATTATGTTAAAATACATCATTAGATTCCTGTGGATGCGCGCTCTTCTTTTTTTCTTCCGGACTTTTTAGGCAGGTCCTCTTTGTTCGGCCCTTTTGCAGGTTGGAGCTATTCAATGCGTTCATCAGGGGGATCCAATCCGGGAACATTCAACACACCAGAGGGGTTCGTGAAATGTGCGCTGTCATTTTTTATCCATAACCCATAGGATCCATGTATGCTATATATGGTAACATTTGGGGTATATTGATGATAAATGTTACCATATATAGCATATATGGATCCTATGGGTAATGCGTCAGGATTCGACGTACGATGTTCTGATGATTATGTATATATGCACAATTATGCACAGTCTACAGCCGTAAACCTGTAGCAGACCACACGCAATACAACCATTTCAAAGGTTCATAAATAAACCTTCAGGCAATGGGGGTTGCTATTGGGCTTGCCACATTACATAGGTAGAACCCTTCAACCCACATCTGACTGTTGAATCTTGTAGCACACACGTGACAAATGTCAGGAGCTGTGAGTTGGTTGCTGCTATATACTTTTTTTGGGATGATGTCTCATTGTTTTTGGTTGGGCTTTTTTCTTTGGGTAAGTTGACACTTTTTTTTGCCACAAATCTACTCTGGTGGTTTGGAACATTCTTTATTTTCCATTTCATATAGGGATATTATGGGATAATCCTTCCCATTGACTTTCATATTTTTCAGGATGGCTATTGCACCACCAACCAGTACTGTTTTGCGACTACCGGGATCTAAGACTCAAGACTGGCCATGTGGCAGGTCGGGGCATCCATACGCCCGTGTTCCAGGGCCATCCTCAGGTACTGTTGTAACCCGATCTGGTATGAAACATTCGCGATATCGATGGGTCATGAAGCGAACTGGTGAATAAGTGGCTCCCGCTATCTTGTACCCAGCGAATATCAGCCAGTTATGATCACCAGTCAACCAATGCATAAATTACAAAAGTTCATTATCTACATATTAACTATACCTATAATAATAAAACATATATATATATACAAATATATATATAATATATATATAATTATATATATACACATCTATATGCTATACTTGGTGGTGGGGTACATCACAGCATGGCTTAGCAGCCCAGCTGCTGCAGCTGCTCAGGTCATTGAGTTGATTTTGAAGTTGATCGTCCACAGGTGCAGCCAATGGGGCAGAAGCTACTGCTAGAGACGACATTCACAATGTTTCGTCGTATACATACATACATATATATATTTATATATCTAACATCATTTTAATACGATATATATATATATATATATATACTGTATATAGTGTGCGTGTGTTTATTTATGTTTGCAATCTGACATTATCAAGTGATGATAGTGGTGTACTGTGGTATCAAGTTTACGTCTCGGAATTCTGGCCGCGTTTGGTTTAGCACCATGATCCTGCTTGAAGTCCAATCCAAGCACGCAAAGACGGATTGACCATGGGTTGGACCATTGAATCCATCTATGGCACCAATGTTTATTCATTTTTATTCCACAAATAGCCAAAAGACAAAAGGTACAGTAGAAACATTTGCACATGGAGGCTGTGAATGGCTGGATATGAATTGGCTATAATTGGCTCCAGCCATATGCGCAGGCAATACTTCTTCTGGCATCATGACTGGAGATGGAATGTATTTGATCCTTGGATCAGCGGATGAAAGCTGGAAGAAGCTGGTGGGGTAGGTGCGACATATCAGCCCCCATCAAAACTATAGATCGAATCCTTATGTTTTCAAAAAGTCAAGGTTCACTTTGGTGGCCTTTTCGGAATGTCCAAGTGGTAACTGCCTCTCCAGATACCACAAGGGGGTGGCCCTTTGTGGCCTGAGAGTGAAGTCTCCGTGCGCCCATTTTATTGTGGATTTGACCTGACTTGACCCATGGATTTGCATGCAACCCTCAAGAAACTTAGGCTGTTGTAAGTATAGGACCTTCCCATTAGTCTGCACATCGAACGAAGATTGGAAAGTGAATGAGCGTTCTGAAATTTGAAGGGCTGGCCTTGCATTACCATCTTGGGAGGGTGATGGGATGTCCTCAATGGCTCGTTTTTCCCAAGGATTTTGTGTTGGTCATTTTAGCAGTGCAAGAGCAAGTTCTCGAGTACATGGCATCTCAGAACGTCACACGCATCTGGGCGTTATGTCGGTGAAAACCGGGGGGAACCTTTCGACTGGCGAGTGCATGCTTAGCTATGTAGATGTTTTCTTGTGGCAAGAAGAATTTGGAAGACTTGTCTAGAAACGGATCTACATGCACATATTCCTTCCTGCAGAAATGATATTGACCACCTTGATAGTTTGTCTCTGATTTTATCTTATTTCATCATCAGATCATGTCCCACCAAGGGCCCCGGAGTCTGTTTTGCTTCCCTGCCAAGACAAATCATATCCCTAGAGCTGCAGAGTTAGTCTTGACTAATGAACAGGTTCTCCGAACTCAAACAGCGCACTGGCTTGGTGTTGGGTGCAGTCCCTGACCTCCAAAATGCATCTTGAGAAAGTCAATGAGCCCGGTCAATCCTTTTTAAGTATTTATATAAGTGAGTAGCTTGTACAAATGAAACATAATTAGAACATGAACAAATAGTTTTACATGTTATAGTTATAGTTATAGTACGCATTTAAAAAATCTAAATATGAATGAATTATATGTGCAAAATATGTACCTAGCACCACCTTTCGGGCTAAAGTTTAAAAGCCTTTTCCTAAGGATTCGATTTTAGACCCTGGGGCCAAAAATCAAACCTCGGGCGGATTTTGCCATGTCAGATTTTGCCATTATAGCCAGGGCAGGCTCAAGGATTGTTCCCATTGTTTGTTGATTCAAAAAAAAGATCATCGGCCGGATTTACCCACTATTCAGGCGGGTTTTCCTGAACTGCGTGGTTTTGATGTTTCTTGAATGAAATTGCCTCGTACAAAAAAAACACACTTACAGCATCACTACGCTGTATGTTCAAACTCGCTTCAGGCGGATTGTTGGGACGCCGGCGGATTTTAAGACCTCCGGCGGAAAAAACAGCCTTGTTGAACTCTGTTATACATACATATATAATATATATATTATAATATATATATATATATATTATTATTTATGTATATATACATATGTATATATTTCTACACGGGAGTTATACAATATGAGTGTGCAGATGTTCACACATATATGTGCATTACTATATATGCATCGCTAACTTGCTTCAGATAATTCCTGCACTGATTCCAGAATCCAAGGGGTGCCACAGATCTGTGCCTCTCCAGGCATCTCATACATGCGATCCCTTCGATTAGTTCGAGTCTCGCGCGTGTTACGTTTGCTGCGAGCCATCCGAGTGATTCGCGAACTTCGGATGATGGTCTTCTCAATTATGAGTTCACTCAATGCCACCTGGTCGCGTTTGAGTACGACTGAATCATATGCTGCGCACGCATTTGACTGCTTGACAAGTAGATGACTTTCATAAGGGTTTGTCTGAAACTAGGAAAGACCTCATTTCAAAGGGGTTTATCATAAATCATCATGAATCCTTGTGTAGTGTATTGTAGTGTAGCATAATATTACAAAAGCACCATAAATCCAATATAAATCCAATTGTTCAATGGCCAGTGAAGGAAGGCCCTGTTCCGCATCCTTATGTCGAGCAGCAGTTCACCTTGTCACCTGAGGCGCTGTTTTGGTGCCTGGCACCTTGACTTTGTTACAAGGGATCTTGTAAAGATGCTTGGGGAATACACTACTTGGATTACTTGGTTTGGGTTTTGGAACACAAGCTGAACTTTGATTGAGGAAGATTGAGGATTTGATAGGATTTGGTTGTTTTGAGGTTACCAATCCCCGAGTTGATACTTGGGATGATGCCGATTAGGTTTGAACCACCAGCAGTTGAGTTGTCCAACAACTGTTTTACCCGGGCTTTTCTAGCTCGCCCAGCAAGAGAGAACTGACCCAGCTGCGTCACTTGTCTTGAAGCATCAGTTCTGTTTAAGAGGAAGCCCTCAAAGAGACAAATCATTGTTCCAGAATGTTATATAACTATATATAAATATATAACTAAACTATGATGGTTTCTATTGCGCAGTTTCCATATCTCCAGCTTTTCGGACTTGGAGGACTTGGTGTTTCAGCACTTTGCCATACTTTGCCAGTCATCCATCATGGGTCCAGTCCGCTGGGCACGGCCGGCAGCCGGTCGTCATCCCAGGTCTTGGTGTCGTTGGTGATTTGCGTCTTTTCCCTGTT
>CAMXCT020000704.1:129752-134752 GCA_947184155.2 Cladocopium goreaui | reverse complement strand
TTCATCAGCATCATCATCATCATCACCATCATCATCGTCATCATCACCATCACTGTAATCAAAGTCATATTCATAATTATCATCATCGTCGTCGTCATTTTCATCATCATCATCATCACCACAATAATAATAATCATCACCATCATCACCAGAATATTCATGACCATTGTGATCACCATGATCGTGATCTTGATCCTGATCATCGTATATCATAAGCATGATCATCATCACCACCATCATCATCACCACCATCTTTTAATCCTTGCCTAAATTACGTGACTGCTGTGACATCTTGTTTTTGCTTGTGCCTTGGCAATGACAAAATGCCTACCGTAAACCATGTTTATATGCTACCGTCAGTATAGCCATCCTGGATCAATACACTGGCTTTTGAACTTCTTCATTTCCTTGGCCCTTTGCGGGCCTACTACAGAGCCGTGTTCCGAGTGGGCACCGGTCTACATCAATGCGATCAGCCAAGGCGTTCTTCAACTTTGCGGTATTTAATGATCCTATGATGCAATGAGAGACATGCTGTTGGACAGGACACAGGAATGTGCATGCTGCATGATCTTAGTTCTTCTTGCCAAATCCAGCGCAGAACAGCACAGAGCGATTTGAACGAATGTAGGCTTCGGAATCCTCGGAGGTAGATTTGCAACGCATGCTGGGCTGTTTTTTTTATTTGTCCATCTAAATGCTTCTGCATCCAGAGGTCTTGACGGGTATGTTCGTTGATCATGCTATGAAATGGTCGCAGAGTGACAACCAGTGTCTTGGATGAAAATCATGTTGGCAATCCTGTGCTGCTTTGGGTCTACAGATAGTTGCCAGTTTCATTGTCGGTTTTCAGTATTTCCCACATGTGCAAACAGTGTAAATAAATAAATAGGTTTGTTTGTGAAACTATATGCGCATTTACATATGCCAATAATTATATTATATTCACGTTTGTTGCATGTAGGAAAAACATGTTTATGTTAATCCAAAAAAACTGAATATGTGCGTAAAAACATGTGGGTATCTCACAATATGAACATGTTTTTTTTCAAGATATCAAAGGATGATTTCGCCGGCGCTGACGTTAATGACGCTCTTGGCAGGCCCAGTTCCCTGCAGAACTGGTTTGGAAATTACTGCTTTGTTTCAGGGACCCATCGCTATTTCATGCATTTGGGGCAGTGGTTATAAGTTGTAAACACGTATAAAGACCGGTTTCAATACTGTTGGAAAAAAACGGTTTTAGCACAAACGGTTTGTATGACATATCTGCAAATTAGAGGTTGAACATTGGGTTTCCAGCATTTGTATTTGCATAGCTGGAGGCCTAGTGCGTTTGGTTCTTGGGGTTGAGCCCCATTTTTCCTGTTGAGAGGATCGGTTGTGAAACAACTAGTGGTTCATGCTGCACGAAAGGGTGCCCATAATTTCTATGAAAAGCTGGGCCCCAGTAGATAGATAGATAGATAGATCGATCGATCGATCGATAGATAGATAGATAGATAGATATAATATATATATATATATGTATTATATTATATATATAATATTAATATATAATATATAATGTATAATATTAATAATATATATATATATATATTTATATTATTAACATATATTTATAATAAATAATATTGATATTTTTTTTAATATATTAGTATATATATATATGTATTTTGAATACACACACTTTTTATATATATATTATTATTATTATCATTTTAGATTTTATTATATATATATAGAAATTTAATGCATATATATATATGTTTATGCAGATTATTATATATTATATTATATTATATTAGATTATATTATATTATATTACATTATATTTTATTATATTACATTATATTAAATATATATTATTATATTTTATTATATTATATTTTATAGATATTATATTTTATTATATTACATTATATTATGTTATATTATATTTTATATCATATTATATTGTATTATATTATAGTTATTATATTATATTATATTATATTATATTATGTTTTTATATTATATTATATTTTATTGTATTTTTTTTTTTATTATTTTTATAGTTTATATCAAATATACATGTGGATGGACTTGCCCGTTGGATCATCCCACCCAACCCACAAAACAACTGAGGAATCAGATTGCTGAGAGAAGGAGCCAAGAACAACATGATGCTGCAAGACACTCGGCGTTGACAGTTTAATGTTTTTTGTTTTGTATTGGTTTTTGGTGGCTGTTCATACCCAGTCGCACTTTGCGAGCACAAGTCACATCTACTGCCAAGTGTCCATGGGTTGTTACGTATGGCGGAGGTATGTCAACGTAGAATGAAGTTTGAGCATAAGGGTGAATATTTGGATGATAATATTATTATTATATATAGTTCAGAAATGTCCAGTTTTTATTATTATCTAGATATATTCAATGATATTTATGATTATGCAACACAGGTGAGCTGGGTGTTACGATCTTTCTGTAGATGAGACAACCCTAGGATGAGACAACCCTAGGCGGACTTGCCTCACCCAACGTTCTTTCAAGGATTGAAGCGGCTTTGCGAAGCCATTGATGTGGCAAAAAGTGGCAGGTGACCCTGGGTGCCTGGATGGTTCCCAATGGTTTAGGTATGTCTAAACATGTGATGCACCCCAGCTGATTTCTTGAAACCCATCGCTAGATGTTTTTTCTAAACATGGAACTGGAGACCTGCGATCTAGCCTCAACTTGGACAAGAATCTTCCATGGCAAAAATGCCCCAGTTCAGCAAAGACATTCCCCAAGTGATTTGCAGCCTTAAAAATCTTCAAATCCCCATGTTGTTACGCAGGATATTTCGCTGTTTTTTCACGGCAGCTTCAGCAGGATATCTTGGGATGACTTTGAGCACTACGTCTCGAATGAGTCTGCACTAATCTACCTGGTTGCTGGGCTTCCACATAGAGTTGCACATGCACACACACAGAGTCTTATTTACATGTTATACTATATATGTATATTAAAAAAAGTTGGAAATTACTAGTTTACAACTCCGTTATCATTAGTAGACTACTCTACGGCTTAGAGTCACTTCAAACTACAGACAATACAGGGAAACTGCTGAATACTTTTCAGCTTAAAGGCTTGAGAAAAAATATATTGCACCTGCACACCACTTACGTCGATAGAAACAATGAATTCGTTTGCCAACATGAAGTAGTTGGTGCTCCTTCTCAGGGGCCTCTCCGCAAAATCAGACCTTTGACTGAAATTTTGGAAACGAACCGTCTCAAACTACTTGGGCATGTGCTGAGAAGACCGCGGTCACACCCTCAGCATCAAGTCACTTTTGCTTCCTATTTAGCTTTACCAAAACCCCCATCCAATCGAAGAGTCGGCAGACCCAGAAAAAATTGGACTATTGAAAACATGAAACTGGCTTCGAACATACTGAAGGCTAATGATGATGGACTACCAAACCTCAACTTTGATCATCGAACCCTAGTCATTCGCGAAGCGCTCATCGATGCAGCAAGGGCTTATAAACCCCCTTTCAACTGATCACAGATTTTGGTGTGATCAAACTCGTTTTGAACGATACTCTGTGTGAACGAACTCTATGTGAAACGTCTACAATCGAACTCGTTTTGAACGCTACTCTGTGTGAACGAACTCTATGTGAAACGTCTGTGCGTGATGCGCCAGGCACGGAATCCAATAGTTACTTGCCAATTACTCCTCTGCAGAACGATACATGTACATAAATTCCTGTTTGCTAGTGGAGTTTTGTACAGATTGCTGTCTTCAAATTTCACCTTTGCGTAGACTGATTCTCTTTTCGCCTGATTTTGCCCCTCCATAATAATTCGAGCAGCAGGGTAGGGCCAACGGCCGTAAGTCGCGAACTAAATCGGCTCTGGCAAAAAAAAACAAAAACTGTATATATATATATATATACAATTATATACATACACACCCACATATATATATATATATATACCTGGGAACCCAAAAGCCAGTTTTTTTCCATCGTTCGGGGTTGACACGTTTTTTCTGTCATTACGGGTTTGTTGGTTGGATTGAAGGCCCGATCTGGAGAACCCAAATACGGTTTGTTAACGCGCGTGAAGTCGAAAAGAAACTTTGGGTTTTTATTGGGTTTTTATCAATATTGTTCGGTTTTTTTCTGGCGAATTGTTGGGTTGAGTGCGCCTTTGGGCCAACTTTGGCCCAAAGTTCCAAAGTCAATCAAATTGACATGTTTTTTCCATCAAATGCTACTTATTTTCAGTCAAGATGAAACAGGCACATACCGCCTGTTGACAATTTTCTTCAGTCATTGCGGGAAAAAACATGCGAAGTTGGAAATTTGACTATAAAAACATGTCATTACTAGTAATACGGCATATGAACGAAAAAATATTGACGTTTGGGTTCCCAGGTATATATATAATATTAGAAATATATCATATTTGTAAAAATGGAAATTGTGTAAGAAACATGGGTTTGCCTGATTCCAGCCTTCCAACATTGCCATGTTGCCTCTTGGCACCTCCAACAGTACCCGAGCAAGAGCGATATTCCATGGAAGAGGAAAGGGAGGACTCGCAGATTTGATGAGTTGGAGTGTTGCTACAAAGGTCACTCTATCCTGATACAGTGGGGAGTCCTTTGATGAAGTCAACATGCCAAATTGGGTTTCATGCAAGCCCGTGTTCATGGTTTGAACTAGCTTCAAGCTGGCTCTTCATGCGCGCAAAGAGTGCAAACTTATGTTTCGTGTCCATTGAATTATCACGTCAGAGATCTTCAGAGGACTTTGTTCTGTCCTGGAAGTGGGTTCTCATACAGACAACCTCAATTGACAAAGCCACTATCATAGAGAATTCAAGCGTGTCAAGACATCATGCTTGGACCACAAGTGTCGTGGAGTTTCCCTAGCTGAGTCCTCAATTGAAATGATGTCACCATATGTGACCTTTTCGACCGGAACTTTATCGAGGAACATGATGATCGATTAGCCCATTTTC
>CAMXCT020000704.1:59752-124752 GCA_947184155.2 Cladocopium goreaui | reverse complement strand
TCTATGAATCATCTATTGACCATATTTTAACAATATATGAATCATCTATTGATCATATATTAGCCATCTATTTATCATTATATGTGTTAATCATTTGTTACATTTGCTAACGACCGAAGGGCATTTATTGATGTTTTGGTTGATTGTCTATAAACCGTTTATCAACAATCTATATAGTGATTCTCTCTCATCATTTGAGGATATAAACATTTGTTGATCATGTATTAACAATTTTAAGATTATTTGCTGATAATATACTGCCAGATTATGGATCATCTATTATCCATCTATCAACTAATCCTCGAACATTCATTAACCTTCCATTACATAGTTATACCTGATATTTCTGAAGATGGTAGTTTTCAGTTTCCCATTGGTTCATCGATGTATCATCGATGTTAATCCATTGCTGGGGGATCTATGGAAAACATATGTTTTAATATGTCTTTAAACCGTGTCCCTTCAGCAAATCCAAGTATTTTAACCATCTATTCGCCAACAACAACTGGGACTGGGATATAGCATGACACAACAAGGAACACAATACTGTGGGACTACGCCTATAGGCACACATAATAACATGTAATATAATTCGTATTGAGCAGAGCCAAGCGTTTCGTCTGGGTTGTTCTTTATAGGGATATGAAGGGATTAAACACATTGAAGCACTTGGATTATCCCCTTGGATCCTCGTATGGCCAATGGTGAAGCAATGAGGATTTTCAACCACTTAGCTTTCACGGGACCCCGACGTTGGGTGATCACTAGCTTTCAGTCCACCCCGACGTTGATCCACAAGTTTCTCATGACCAGTGGTACCTTTCATGGGCAGTTTCAAACATGGCAAGCTCCAACGCTCCAAAAGGATTCAGCTGTTTTGCTCCGATCCAGTCCTCCAATCCTGCTGCGGGAATGGGCCGCTATGGTGCAGCCTGCGCCTACACCGAATGGTGTAGACTTTGCGCCGCTTCTGCGGCCCGTTGTTTTTTTACACGCAGCGCGAAAAATCGGTATAGGAGATCATGTCCAAAAGTTCACACCCTGGTGATCAATGATTTGGACAAACTTTGACTGTATTGAAAACTGATTTCGTGGGCAAATTGTACCCTCTGGTAATTGAACATCACTATGGAAAATGGTCATTTATAGTGGTTTTTCCCATGAAAAATTGTGATTTTCCATAGTTTTGTGATGTTTTTTGTATGTTTACCAGAGGGTATAGGACTTTTTCATGCGGCAAATTCTTTGCCTCGTGCGAATGTTTCGAGGTGGAGCGGTCGGATCGTTTCACCGCAAGTGGATGCAAGTTCTTGATTGCGATCTGGGTTATATATGGTTATATGATGATTATATGATGTTAAATGCACTACATTTATTTATTTACATTTGTTTACATCGTACATGTAATTATGCATGCTATATTTCAGATGTTATATCCTAGTTGCTGTCCTAGCTTATGGATACTCTGCATCCTTTTGCTGAGAGCGTGGCCTTGTTCTGGGAGGGGGCGTAGCAGGCGGCTCTTTGAGCACACGGCAAGTTCTTGGTCATTGTTAAACTGTTAATCCCATCCCAAAAAAAATATTCAAACAACCCCATTGTATGGTCCCAAATATGTGATTTCATCCCTTACTAAATCATGGTTCCTGGAGTGTTTAATATGAATGGGGGACTGGGAATACTGGGAAAAACCATGGGCTCATTCGGCCCCGCGCCCGTGCAAAAAAAAGTCTGCAGCCAGTTGTTTTCTGACGTTTTTGCTGGCGATGTTAGCTTCAAACTAAGTACAGATGTGGTGTTTACGCACCATTTTCTAGATCATTTTCTCGGGGAAACCACGGTTTTCATCTATGTTAGGTTACCCTAGTGTATTTGTTGATATTTATTGATTGTTCGGTGCGAAAGGTCCTAGGGCTAATGGCCCGAGTCGTGAGTCGTGATGTCTGGAAACTATTGGCTTTAATGGGGTCCACATACGCGACCATGCGCATAGAGTATACAGGTGAATGATTTACACACATATATATGATGTATGATATATATATATATAATATTATACATATATTGCGGCGGTTCCCAGCCAACCCCTTGGACTTTTTGCTTTCTTTGGGGATAATGGCAAGTTATACTCATAAACTAGAGCTAAAAATTCGGCCGAGGAGCTAGGAAACAACCAGATATGCTTCGCAGCCTTGATCGATATGCTAGGTGTATTCCTGGCATTTGGTTTCAGAATATATCAATCTACTATCAATAATGCGAGCATATGTCCATATATATATATATGTATTACACACATATATATATATATATTTATTATTTACATATATATATTTACATATGCATATAAGCACTTATATTTATATCTATATATATATATATATGCATAGATATACACATTATGGGATACCTCCAGTAAACTTCAGTAAGCTAACAGGATATAGATGTGTTTTTTCAGTTTACCCAGCATTAAACAGGTGGAAGTGGAGGAGATCCGGGATCTTATGAGGGTCTTCCACATGCCCGAGAGTGCAGCAGATCAGGCACCAACGGGCAGCGATATGATGGGAGTTATCATGACTTCATGGGATTAAATAGGGGATTTATCGTGATTTCATGGGAATTATATAATAAGATTTCATAGGATTTATATGGAATTGATCATGATGAAATGGGATGTTTCTTTTATGGATGATTTAACCTATACATAATTATTTACCTACTAAGGGATTAAACAATGTTTTATTTTTTTTTAAATAAGCTATACACATCTTGTTTGTGCAAAATGTAAAATACATTGGAAACCGGGTATGATGGGGAATGCATTGTCGAGCTAGAATCCTGGAAGCACTTTTCGGCATTTTTCTCAAGTTGCCATACTTAAAATCGTTATTGAGCCATCAAACACAGTGGGATTTTAATTAATGGGATATTATATATATACTGTAATGGTGGTATGTCTGGTTGGTGCTTTGCAGGCTTTAAAACGTCAGTCAACAAATGGGATGGATAAACTTATAATATGATGTATGCGTAATATAGTATATCTATACTATATATATAAATATGATATAATCCAGTATATGAGCACCTTACTGACTAATAAGTATGTTCAAACACCAGCAATGAGATGATTTGGGCTGGGCTATGGAAGCCATGATCACCATGCTCGTGGCCCATAGTTGAAAGTTGATTTTAATTACATGCAGTTCATCAATGGATTGGTTAGGAAAATCTACAGGAAACCATGGACTTTCCAATCCATTGAGTTCAATATGTGTTTGACTTGGTTTCTATTCAAATTATTTACAGAAGATCAGCTCTGTGAACATTCAAGAATGGGAGAGAACAACTTGGTGGTTTCGATGGGTTCAAAGTTCAAACGCGTTTCCTTTCAATTTGTCTCGCGCTTTGAGATGTACAACTGAGAGCTGCCTGGAGACATCGCTAACATCCTCGAGCATAAACATAAACATGGAACATCTCCCAGCAACGCCCATTGTCCTGTTGAAATCAATAAGTGAGGTCCCAGCCGTCCCAGCCGTCCCAGCCTGTGAAGTCTTGGTGTTGGTCTGTTTTTTTTGTGAACCTTTTTTTTTGATTTCCATAGCTGCATACAGAAGGCACCTGTCCTGCATGTTGGGCCATGGCAATTCTTGTGTGAAGCGCCGGCTGCAATGTTGGGCTCTAGCGCTCTATGTGGCGCTGTGTATTCTTTGGCGTTCACCGCCATTCAGGCGCGGAGGGGTTGGGACCTCTTCGAAGTGCGACTTATACAAAATGCACCTAAACCTACCATTTGGGATGGTTTTTAGCAACCCATGTGTATCCATTTATGGATTTCTTGGGGATTGCTTGTAAGTAAAGATTTTGCTTCTCTATGGTTGCTTTGAGGGTCAAGGCTGTTGCAATGGCTCTGTAAATTGCTCTTACAGATCCATCTTGGAGATTGGGCCGCCCCCATCCGCCCCCAAGTTATCTGCATGATAGAGTGTAACCGCATCTGCAAATCACAGCATACTACAGATTGGCACTTCTTGGCCCCTGTGATTTTTACTTTAGGAGGAATAGCCCAAGGGCCTACAAGATTGTATAAGTTTAATTTCCATGAATTTCAGAGCATGAAAAGGCGGAAAAGACCTGGAATGGAGTCATTACCCATAGGATCCATGTATGCTGCTATATATGGGTAACATGGATCCCGTCAATATACGGCAGTCATGTTAGCATATGTAATATATACCATACATGGATCCTATGGGTTATGATATCATCCAACAGTCCACTCCAAAGAAAATTGCTGCAGGCGAGATTCAGATCCTGGCGCCTTCGCATTGCCTCTGCCGGGACGGACAGGTGACCAGCGATCCAGCGAAAATGGGATCTGGGTAGTACAAAGTAGCCTCTGGTAAACGTTTACATAACTATGGAACACCAGCATTTTTAACGGGTAAATCCACTATTTCTATGGCAATTTTCACAATAGCTATGTTTGTTTAACCAGAGGGTAAGCAGATTTGTTTAGAGGATGCAATTCAAACATTTCAAACATGCCAACATGCCATGAAGGAGGCATGGCGGTGCAACGATTATGGAGCTATTTTTTATGGTGTCCCCAGAAATTCCGGTTCCCAGTCGGCGCCTCCAGTCCAAGGTGGGCAAGAACCACCAGAGCCAGAACATGAGAATCAGTTTGTCATCGAGACTTGGACTGGAAGGCATTCCCATCAGATTGGGCCAAACACATAGTTTTGATCAATTTCATTAACATTGTACTTAGTACTTGATTTTCATTAATATGTTTGATGACCGCCCAAAAAACCAGAAACATCCAGAAACACTTGGGTTTCATGTGAAATTCCAACTTGAGAGCAGCTTCTGTCTTCACCATTTTCACCTTTCCAGATCTATCCAGAGCGGAAGATTATTCCCAAAGGACGTGGCGAACGAACTCTGGTTTGCAGCTGATGATTTGCTGACAGCTGGGTTTCTTGGCATCGTGGAGCTCCTCAGGGCCCTTGCTCTGAAGGATTATAATATCTTATAAAGATCTAGCTAGACGAGTCGAATGCTTGGCTAACCATTAGTCTCTAGCTAGAAATAGGAATACGATGGAATAATGTGTGCGTAATTATGAGTATATATAAAAGACATTTATATAAATATATATAATTATAATATATGTACATATATATATAAACTTCCATATGCATACACACATATATATATACATTTAGAAAACACACGGTGAATATATTTATTTGTACAACATATATACGTGCATAAGCAAAAATACATTTAAGATTTAAGATATGGATAATATGTATTTAATAAATATATATATATATATAATAAATGATATGTATTTTTCAATATATATATATATATCATAGCTGGATGTAATATGTACATATGCAACACATTTGATATAAATATCTATGTAATATACATCTAAAACATATAGAATAGTGATAATGTGCATTTATATATATATATATTATACGCAAAGATAGCTGTCGTCTAACCTTATTTTCTTCGAGCAGGGTAGAAGAATAGATGAGGCTCTTGGAAGCCGTTGAGGATCGTGTGTGTGTGCCCCATTCGTACTCTGAGTGAACAACAGTCGTAGGGATCATGTTCACTTAATGTTTATTCTGACCTGATATTTTTGCTGGTACTGCATTTTCAATGTTAACTGGTTGGTTTATCTCCTGGTTGGTTGGTTTACATGGTTTTTGAAGATATGTTTATTCAAGGTTGGTTTATCTTCATTTTCAATGTTAACTGGTTGGTGGTTTGTAGGATCAGGATCCCAACGACCTTGTCGGATTCAGGTCCTTTATGGGTGATGAGGGCTGGGCGAACCGCGGTGAAAGCCCAGCAACCCTTGGAGCTGTTGGAATTGCCATGAGGAGTGCACCCCAGAAACCAAGGTGTTGCAGGGTTGTTTTTTCCCACATATTTGGGACCATGGGGTGTAGAATTTTAGGGGATGGGCTTAGCTAGAGTGATCCAAGTTAATCAGTTAATCATTAATCCCCGATTTATGGAGAAGCGGGTTACGGATTAGCCCAGAGGCCCAGATCTGGGCCCTCGTGAAATACCTTCGAAGCGTCTCTGCGTTCCAAGAATTACCTACTGGAAACCTCCAATCAGAAAGTGTCATGCTATGCAATATTTTTGGGTGATTTTGGGGTATGTTCAAAATTTCCTAGTTGGAACTGGAGTTGTATTTCACAATTGGAATTGGGGAAAGCGCCGCTGGTCATCCCGCGGATTTGGTTAGGGTTAGCAAGTGGGGCGATCTAACCCAGCTATGAATGGGATACCTTCAGAAATTGAGGACTGATGAACTAGATTGAATTATTTAATTCTATTCTATCCCAATGATTATCTATTGATTATCTCTTTCAATCCATTATGACTCCACTATTCGTGGAGGATCTTCCATGATTGTCCTGTTAATGTCAACCCCAAAGCGTAACATGGCAGCTGCCATGACTTCTTGGGCCAGGAATTCGGCTGAAGCCTTGCTCTTTGCCGATTGGTGGACCGTGGCCGGCGAACTGGAGGTGGCCGGTGCATCAGGCGCGCTTGCGATGGACAATCCATGGGAAAGCGATTGAAAAACCACGGAAAAGCCGGGGAAAAAGATATCACATTAAATCACATTTAGAAAAGTTAAAGATGTGCAATATTGTGCAACTAATTCTCTTGATTGTAATAGTATTAATGGTCATTGTCCATGAACATTTTGTTTTGGTGTGTCCTTGGGCGATCATGGACTGGATATGTTTTGCAGAGATTTGGGATGGGAGGCTGAAACACCCGCGTTTCGAAAACTTGACCTAAACCAGTACCCTCTGGTAAACGTTTACATAGCTATTGAAAATGGCCATTTATAATCATTTATATCCATTTATAGTGGATTTTCACGGATTTTCTCATTAAACATGGTGATTTTCCATAGTTTTTTGTATGTTTACCAGAGGCTACTGTCGGCTTGTCAGGTGACTTCTACTTTGAAGAGCAGGAGCCAAAAATCACTGGCCGACATGTTCCGCTGCAGCGGCTGGGTCATTAACTTAAAAAGGTGCTGCCATGAAAGCTCACATGCGCAAGCGCATGTTGCAGCAAAATGGATCTGTAAAAGAGATGGCTGCGATAATAGTTGTCATTTTGGGATATGTTGGATTTCACTTTAGAAGTGTGTGACATTGTTTGTGGTTCCATTTTGATGTGTCGCAGTGCAGTACATGTAAATACCTGGTGATTTTTCCTCTCGCGGTCATCACAGCAATCCCAGGTTGCTTAGAAGCCCCCATGCAACCGTCCGTTGAATAGTTGCCTGCAGGATTTTCTGGACATGACACAGGCGCTTCCAGAGGAGTTTGATCGCTGGGGCCCAGAGGAGGCTGTGGAAACTGGTGAAACGTTGGCTCCGTGGTAAATCAGACATGGAAAATATGGTACAATTATATAGGGAACTACGGGACAATGGGGAAAATTATAAGGAACTATGGTTCCATATCTATCTTCTCAATTATGGGTACAGAGAAGATATGGAAAGCCATGGGAAAATTATAAGGAACATAAGGGGCCCATATATAGGGAACTATGGGAAATATATGAGAAATCTAGGGAAATATCGGAAACTATGGGAACATTAGAGGGACACTAGTAATAGATATGGAAAACATATGGCAAAATCTCACCAGCAAAGACTTGGATTTGCTGAGTCGATAGAACCGCGGTTTTTAAAAACGGGGCTTGGAAGATGAGTTTCCACTCAGAAGTGGCGATATATAGTTTTAGGGTCAAAGTATGTGTTAAACGAAATTGACTGGAGGGTCATAGTCTCTTCTCCCTTTTGTTTATCATGTTTATTTTTAAACACCTGATTACCTGATTGAAAGCCCTGGTTTAAATTGGATCTGTTCATTTTCGCGGCCTGGGGATAACATATTCCAGATGGGATTGCAATGCTTTAATTTGTTGCCAGAAATGGGGATACATCTTTGAAGTGCAACCAGCGGCAAGCCGTCTAAGATCGATCATCACAAGCATTGTATGCCTAAACAGGGGACACCAATTGGCCTGCACATGTTGTCATGTCTGACATGACACCATATGGAACCCATGACCAAGAATCCAGAAGAAGTGTAGGGGTATCATTTGTTTGCAGGATGATTTCCATGGCTTTCCTTACTCTGAGCAATTGTTTTAACTGTAAAAAAACTTTACAAGACGTGATGGTTAGAGGAAATCATCCCAAAAATGGCCTCTTTCAAGATTTGCACGTGCTGGCTTTTGTTTGAGCAGGTGCTACAATTTGCTCAGTCCATTTGATGATCCCTTGCCACCAACAATGACAGGGTTTGCTGAACTGCCACGACATGCCATATTGCAAGCTATTAAGTGCATATTAAGTGCGCCTACAACCAGCATTGAGCGGGGAAAAGGGTAAGTGACCAACTGCCCGTTTTGTGCACAATTTGCTTTGTAGCACCTGGGTCCATCAATTTGCTTGTGTATTTGCTCTGTGTCTAAGCTATAAACTAAAACACCGCCCGCCTCTTCACGCCCTGTCAAACTGCAGAAAACAATGTTCAGACGGGAAATGGCTTGGGCCATATGAATCATATAATGTATGCCCGTTGTTTGGCTTCACAATCAGCCTTTTGTGATTTAGTATTTGATTTGTAGCAGTCAAATCGCTATGTTTGGTACTCAAATCCTTTTATTTTTTGTATGGTAAAGGCGCCAGCTATTGATACATATGTCCAATTGCTATCAACAGATTACATTCCACTTCAGTGATTCAAATCACATCAAACCATTCAAATTCATGGTGTTTGCTCCAATTCCCCGGGCCCAATGTGCCATCTGCATTTCGTTCGTTGAAGGCCTCCGCCAGCTCCTCGTCCGCCCAAGTAGCCTTGCGTCGCCTCAGCAGAGTGATGGATGACCTAGCGGAGCGGGTGGGAAATGGCTCCGTCGCTGGCCAGGCAGTTGGCAGTGCGGGGAGGTTGGGTCAGTGGGATATGACCTGGGTTCTCTTACAGTTGGTTGATTATTATATGGAGATATCAAAGCCCTGTTGATTATGACACGTAGGGTATTAATGTATTATATATGTTCTCCATTTTTATCATATAATTATAATATATAATATATAATATAATCCAATATATTGGGGATTATCACAATCAACCAGCATCCACAAGCTGGGAAATCCAAAAAAACAGCCAGTAGAAAGGGACGGCATGGGACGGGCCTTGAAGACTGCTCAGAATGACCTTCGTCGCTTCGCTGATTTTTGATCTAGACCCGCCACGTACCTAGAACCATTGGGTAATATACCCATTCTTCTGGGGATTTTGACCCATTTTTCGAGCAAAATCATCAATTCATCATTTGAGGAATCTACGTATAGGGAAGATGTTTTATTTTTGATTTGCCTTCAGCAATTCCAAGATGAATATAAGAGGTTCATATTCATATCCACCAACATTAAATGGAACGGATAAAGGCTGGGAGCGGTGTCCAACTCTCATAGTACTTCATAACCTCTATAACCCCCATCCCTATCATATAATTAAGAATCAATTACTGCTGATACATGTGTAAACTAGTATAAATATTCAATAGATATTTACGGTATATATATTATTATATATGTATTGTCTTTGTTTTTCATATCTTTTAAAAAACACACTTTTCATCTCACAGCCACAGTTTGCGACAATAGCATGCAATAGCTGCACTCGAACTCACTATGACTACGTCTACGTCTCTCAATTTTTTTGGGGGGGATTACTGCGATAAAAAAAGAAAGACCCCAAATGGCTGGTTTCTGGATGTTTCTGGAGTTGGAAAGTAAATGGATTGATGGTTAAAGTATCCAGATCATATCCTCCACCCTTTGTTTTTCAGAGCTAAGATGACTATTCCTGCACAATTTTCCCCAAAACACCAGGCGTTGCGGCGCAGCGCGGAGAATTGGCGCCGCTGTGCGCGGCTACTGGCTGGGCAGGAGGCGGCTGGATCAACCTTGGTGATGTTATCCGGTTGAAATCAGCTAGAAATCGGCCACTTTCCATAGCTATGCTAGATTATCAGAGGGTCACTTTACAGAATGTTTCTGTTCACTGTTGTTTTTCTCATTTTTTTTGGTGCGCGAAATGCATGGATGGGGTTGCAGATGTTCTCTCGAACCAAAGTAATGAACCATTGCAAATCACCATGTCTATGTTGGCAAATGCTTAGCAGGTAGACTTTTTTCCTCGCTTCTATACATGGTTTTAAGATGGCTTCAGCACTCAGAAATGTGGATTTGAATAACACATGGATTTCAGCACACATGTATTTTTGGCCACCAGGAAGTGTGGATATATCCTTCTTTTTCTGCACACCATGGCAGAGGGAAATATGGAGAATATCCTTCACCATCATGGGGAGATCATTGGGATACCCGGCCTGGTCAGTTCGCGAACTGGAAAATCACCATCTTTAAGTTCGGTAAATCAACTATAAATGATCTAAAGGTGCCATTTTCAATAGCTATTTCGACATAACCAGAGGGTACATATCCCCATGGAAACCTGCTAAACGCTGTACTGTTGCTGCAGGCAGATGCGGAAGAGCAGTCGTGAGACAAAAGTTTGGATTTCCGCGATGTCCTGCCAAAGGGTTGGGCGGTTTCAGGTGGTTTGGGACATTAGGATAATTTTGGGATGATCTGATATCTCTTGATATGTTTTTCTTTAAAATAATTAATACGATAATTAATGATACTCTGTGATTTGCTGCGCCATTATTGGGGATTGTTTGAATTTGGGAACGCACCTACCCAATGGTGCACTTGTCCACCGTTTCTCGGGTGTCATTCACGGCCATCCCAAAAACCACCGATGTTTTCAGCATGCAGGCCGCGGAAGGCAAAGCCATGGAATGTCTGTCTCATTGAGTTGGTTAATTTAAGGGCTGCCGCCCCTGCCGCCGACCCCGGAAGAATTGGCAAGCCGTCAGAACGTATATATGGTACAGGCCTGCACCCCCCCCCCAAAAAAATGGGGAAAGGATGTTCCTGGGACAGTTTTACACGCATTGTTGCCTGTTATGGTTTTTATGTTAAAGGGGAACGTGCGTTCCTTGGTGTTGATGTTTTTTGTGATGTATGTTGTAAGACATTTTTGGTAAAAACGTTTCATCCTAACCTTGTTGATTATTTTAGGGGAGTATCATTGATTGGGTCAGGATTTGTTGAGGTTGTTAGGGTTTTAAAGTTTTCATTTATTCAACTAAGATTTGAAAAGAAGGGAATGTATCATTAAGATTGTCTATTATTTCTTGATGACTTAACGGTTCTGTCACTTCTTCATTGTTTGATTGTTTTTGTGTTTTTCCATTATCTTTTTGTTTTTGACCGGAATTGTTGGTTTGTGCTCATGGTTTTTTCTTTCCATTTCTTTTAGGATGGTGTGTCTGACCACCCTTGCGTGAGTCGTAGGCTTCGCAAGGAAAAAGGCACATCGTAATAATTGGGTTTGTGAAATGGAAAGAAAAAAACATGGGCCCAAGTCAGCAGCATCAGCAGCATCATTAGCTTCAGCATCAGAATATATATATATATATATATGTTATCACTGTTACAATTAAATTATTATCAGTATTTAGTAGATGAATTTGGTGAAAACATGGGGGGTTTTGATCTTGTGATCGTCCTGGTGGTAGCTACAGGCAAAAAGAATTTAAGGTACTGTATCACATCATCCTATTTGAGTTGGCATGTTTGTTAACTTACCCATTTTTCAGGTTCAGCATGGGGTTCATCCCGGTATGGTGTTGGTGCATCCCAGCTCGTAGCAGCAGTGTTTCCCATGGTTTTGCAGCGCTTGTCTTGGCGATGGACTGCTTCGCCCTCTACTCGAAGGAGGGCCGGGTGAGCGGTGGATTTTGAACGGCAAGATGTGTGATTTTTTGCGAAGCAAAATGGGGAATAAACAGAGATACGATGATCTGGTTGGTGCGTTGGAACATGAATTTTATTTTCCATATATTGGGAATTTTACAACCCCAACTGACGAAGTCATATTTTTCAGAGGGGTAGGTATACTACCAACCAGTGATATTTAATGGCATATATCCAGATAAAAAAAATATAAACCCACTTGGAGGTTTTAATGGAACAAAACATCTATAACAGGGGGATGTTCAATTGCCACTATCTACAAAGACTCGCCCATAGGATCGATGTATGGTATACAGTATATGCTAACATTTGGGGTATATTGATGGCAAATGTTACCATATATAGCATACATGGATCTTATGGGTTTCAAATACTATCAAAATATTTGTATCATAGTTGAGAATCCGCGTAGTTTGCATAGATGGTGATTATCCAGTTCGCAAACATTCCGCTGAGTCTGGGGGTTTTTCCACACGTAGTCCCCTCACACGTCGAGATGGAAGACAGAGTCATCTTTTTGGACCAGTACACCAGCTTGTATGTTTCACATAGAAAACACCAATGAAACATGTGTGTATAGATATATATATATATATAGAGAGAGAGAGAGAGACATATCTTCATCGCTGCAAAATGTGGATTGAATTTGGCCACATTTTAGTAGGAAACATTATGATATATGATTAAAAACTTTGGATTTTCGATTTTTCCTTATCATTTTCAGGTTCACCGACAGTTGGCTTGAGATCTTGGGCAGGCTCCACGACTTAAAACGCCGACTTCAGGGCCGAAGACCTCCGAGGCGCTGGCGTCTGACAAATAGTTATTGCGGTGTAAAGAATGCACTGCGCAGAAGCGCGAGGCAGGCACACCGTATCGATGCACGCAGTGTGGCCTGTGGCACGCTGCGTGCCACTTTGCAAGCAAGCACCAAAACCCCCGCTGGAGCATGTATCGCGTCTGTCTGTCGTGTGATGCTAAAAGAAAATGTTTTGTTTGCCAAAGCAAACAAACGAAAGAATACTTCGGCGCCTCAGCGTGGATGGCTAGGAAGCCTACGCGAAGAGTGTGTTTGCAGTGCCAAACGAAAACGCGTGGTTCTTGGAAGTGCGCAGCCTGTCACCAACGCAAACCGCAGCAGCAATTTTCTGATTTCATTGGAAAGCGGCCTTCTGGCGAAAACGGCACACAAATATGCAATGTATGCCACGCTGTCGTTGCGCAAGCAGTTCTCCGCAAGCGGGCTGCTGCATCGACCATAAGCCGACTGGAACCTCTTCGCAAAAAATTGCGTCAAACCCAAGTGCTACGCGAGACATGGCAAGCGATCGCAGAATACAGAAAAAAACACACGGGCCAAACCATGACCAACGAAAAAGAAGGTACACACGAGGTTGCAATCCCAAAAGACATGGAGCAAAAGCCACCACCACAAAAGCTGTATGTGTACTCATGCCCTTTTTGCCAAAAATCTGTTACTACGTCAATTGTTTCCGGACATGTCAACCACCGACGCGTATGTGGGAGACAATTTCGCGTGCAGGATGGCCTTCTTCGACCAACGCTGCCGGCAACGCGCTTTTCGCACATATGCCCTACTTGTGGAACCTGCGTCCAGAGCACCAAAGAATTTGGGCGAATCCAAAGCAAACACAAACAATCCAATGGCCGCGTGTGCCCCCGAACGGAATGGCATGCACAGTAACAACAAACGACCAGTTCCGGCTTGCTTGTCTGCTTCAGCTCTCAGCATGAAAACTTTCTGCTCCTGCTGCTGTTGCGGCAAAAGCTTCTGCTGCTGTTATTGCTGCTGCCGCGGGTCGTCTATTTGCTGCTGTTACTTTTCCTCCTGCTAGCAGGCAAAAAACTTCGATGGTGTTGCCTGCGGTTGCTTGCACTACAACAGCTTCTACCAAATCGCACACACCATGGCTCTGAAGGACGATCTAGTTCCAAAAACCACGCCAAAAAAGTGCCTAACGTCCCGTCTGAAATCCCAGAAAAACAACTTTTTTCGAGAATTTCTGTTGCCTGCGGGCGCTCGCAGGAAAACAACTTCGAAAAAAGCAGCTCCCGGCAGGAAAACACCATGGCTCTGAAGGACGAACTAGTTCCAAAACCACGCCAAAAAAGTGCCTAACGTCCCTTCTGAAATCCTAGAAAAACAACCTTTTTCGAGAATTTCTGTTGCCTGCGCCCGCTCGCAGGAAAAAAACATAAAAGCAGCTCCCGGCAGGAAAACACCATGGCTCTGAAGGACGAACTAGTTCCACAACCACGCCAAAAAAGTGCCTAACGTCCCGTCTGAAATCCTAGAAAAACAACCTTTTTCGCAGGAAAACAACTTCGAAAAAAGCATAAAAGCAGCCCCCGGCAGGAAAACACCATGGCTCTGAAGGACGAACAACCTTTTTCGCAGGAAAACAACTTCGAAAAAAGCAGCTCCCGGCAGGAAAACACCATGGCTCTGAAGGACGAGCTAGTTCCAAAACCACGCCAAAAAAGTGCCTAACGTCCCTTCTGAAATCCTAGAAAAACAACCTTTTTCGAGAATTTCTGTTGCCTTCGCAGGAAAACAACTGCGAAAAAAGCAGCTCCCGGCAGGAAAACACCATGGCTCTGAAGGACGAGCTAGTTCCAAAACCACGCCAAAAAAGTGCCTAACGTCCCGTCTGAAATCCAAGAAAAACAACCTTTTTCGAGAATTTCTGTTGCCTGCGGCCGCTCGCAGGAAAACAACTGCGAAAAAAGCAGCTCCCGGCAGGAAAACACCATGGCTCTGAAGGACGAACTAGTTCCAAAACCACGCCAAAAAAGTACCTAACGTCCCGTCTGAAATCCTAGAAAAACAACCTTTTTTCGAGAATTTCTGTTGCCTGCGGCCGCTCGCAGGAAAACAACTTCGAAAAAAGCAGCTCCCGGCAGGAAAACACCATGGCTCTGAAGGACGAACTAGTTCCAAAACCACGACAAAAAAGTGCCTAACGTCCCTTCTGAAATCCTAGAAAAACGACATAAAACAACATAAAACAACCTTTTTCGAGAATTTCTGTTGCCTGCGGCCGCTCGCAGGAAAACAACTTCGAAAAAAGCAGCTCCCGGCAGGAAAACACCATGGCTCTGAAGGACGAACTAGTTCCAAAACCACGCCAAAAAAGTGCCTAACGTCCCGTCTGAAATCCTAGAAAAACAACCTTTTTCGAGAATTTCTGTTGCCTGCGCCCGCTCGCAGGAAAACAACTTCGAAAAAAACATAAAAGCAGCTCCCGGCAGGAAAACACCATGGCTCTGAAGGACGAACTAGTTCCAAAACCACGCCAAAAAAGTGCCTAACGTCCCTTCTGAAATCCTAGAAAAACAACCTTTTTCCGAAAACAACTTCGAAAAAAGCATAAAAGCAGCTCCCGGCAGGAAAACACCATGGCTCTGAAGGACGAACTAGTTCTAAAACCACGCCAAAAAAGTGCCTAACGTCCCGTCTGAAATCCTAGAAAAACAACATTTTTCGAGAATTTCTGTTGCCTGCGGCCGCTCGCAGGAAAACAACTTCGAAAAAATCACCTCCCGGGGGGGAAAACACCAGGGCTCTGAAGGACGAGCGAGTGCCAGAACCACGCCAAAAAAGTGCCTAACGTGTCGTCTGAAATCCTAGAAAAATCTAGATTAGATTTTTGGTAGGCTGCTGGCTACTGGCTGCTGGCTGCTACTGGCGCTGGCTGCTAGCTACTGGCTATGTGCACCTTTTGCGTGCTCTTGCCCACGTTCTTGACACCCATTAGTGCCATCCTAGAAAAACGCAATTTTTCGTGCTGCTAGCTGCTGCACTGCTACCATTGCGCTTACTGCTGCTGCGTCTACTTGTGTCTGCTGCTGCCTGCTGCTGCCTGTTGCCTGCTGTTTGCTGCTGCCTGCGGGCAGCTCCCCTTTGCGTCGGCCGGTCCCGTCTGAAATCCCAGAAAAACAACTTTTTTCGAGAATTTTTGTTGCCTGCGGCCGCTCGTAGGAAAACAACTTCGAAAAAAGCAGCTCCCGGTAGGAAAACACCATGGCTCTGAAGGACGAACTAGTTCCAAAACCACGCCAAAAAAGTGCCTAACGTCCCTTCTGAAATCCTAGAAAAACAACCTTTTTCGAGAATTTCCGTTGCCTGCGGCCGCTCGCAGGAAAACAACTTCGAAAAAAGCAGCTCCCGGCAGGAAAACACAATGGCTCTGAAGGACGAATTAGTTCCACAACCACGCCAAAAAAGTGCCTAACGTCCCGTCTGAAATCCTAGAAAACAACCTTTTTCGCAGGAAAACAACTTCGAAAAAGGCAGCTCCCGGCAGGAAAACACCATGGCTTTGAAGAACGAGCTAGTTCCAAAACCACGCCAAAAAAGTGCCTAACGTCCCGTCTGAAATCCTAGAAAAACGACCTTTTTCGAGAATTTCTGTTGCCTGCGGCCGCTCGCAGGAAAACAACTGCGAAAAAAGCAGCTCCCGGCAGGAAAACACCATGGCTCTGAAGGACGAACTAGTTCCAAAACCACGCCAAAAAAGTACCTAACGTCCCGTCTGAAATCCCCCGGCAGGAAAACACCATGGCTCTGAAGGACGAACTAGTTCCAAAACCACGCCAAAAAAGTGCCTAACGTCCCGTCTGAAATCCTAGAAAAACAACCTTTTTCGAGAATTTCTGTTGCCTGCGCCCGCTCGCAGGAAAACAACTTCGAAAAAAACATAAAAGCAGCTCCCGGCAGGAAAACACTATGGCTCTGAAGGACGAACTAGTTCCAAAACCACGCCAAAAAAGTGCCTAACGTCCCTTCTGAAATCCTAGAAAAACAGCCTTTTTCCGAAAACAATTTCGAAAAAAGCATAAAAGCAGCCCCCGGCAGGAAAACACCATGGCTCTGAAGGACGAACAACCTTTTTCGCAGGAAAACAACTTCGAAAAAAGCAGCTCCCGGCAGGAAAACACCATGGCTCTGAAGGACGAGCTAGTTCCAAAACCACGCCAAAAAAGTGCCTAACGTCCCGTCTGAAATCCTAGAAAAACAACCTTTTTTGAGAATTTCTGTTGCCTGCGGCCGCTCGCAGGAAAACAACTGCGAAAAAAGCAGCTCCCGGCAGGAAAACACCATGGCTCTGAAGGACGAGCTAGTTCCAAAACCACGCCAAAAAAGTGCCTAACGTCCCGTCTGAAATCCAAGAAAAACAACCTTTTTCGAGAATTTCTGTTGCCTGCGGCCGCTCGCAGGAAAACAACTGCGAAAAAAGCAGCTCCCGGCAGGAAAACACCATGGCTCTGAAGGACGAACTAGTTCCAAAACCACGCCAAAAAAGTACCTAACGTCCCGTCTGAAATCCTAGAAAAACAACATTTTTCGAGAATTTCTGTTGCCTGCGGCCGCTCGCAGGAAAACAGCTTCGAAAAAAGCAGCTCCCGGCAGGAAAACACCATGGCTCTGAAGGACGAACTAGTTCCAAAACCACGCCAAAAAAGTGCCTAACGTCCCTTCTGAAATCCTAGAAAAACGACATAAAACAACATAAAACAACTTTTTTCGAGAATTTCTGTTGCCTGCGGCCGCTCGCAGGAAAACAACAAACATAAAAGCAGCTCCCGGCAGGAAAACACCATGGCTCTGAAGGACGAACTAGTTCCAAAACCACGCCAAAAAAGTGCCTAACGTCCCGTCTGAAATCCTAGAAAAATAACATTTTTCGAGAATTTCTGTTGCCTGCGCCCGCTCGCAGGAAAACAACTTCGAAAAAAACATAAAAGCAGCTCCCGGCAGGAAAACACCATGGCTCTGAAGGACGAACTAGTTCCAAAACCACGCCAAAAAAGTGCCTAACGTCCCTTCTGAAATCCTAGAAAAACAACCTTTTTCCGAAAACAACTTCGAAAAAAGCATAAAAGCAGCTCCCGGCAGGAAAACACCATGGCCCTGAAGGACGAACTAGTTCTAAAACCACGCCAAAAAAGTGCCTAACGTCCCGTCTGAAATCCTAGAAAAACAACCTTTTTCGAGAATTTCTGTTGCCTGCGGCCGCTCGCAGGAAAACAACTTCGAAAAAATCACCTCCCCGGGGGAAAACACCAGGGCTCTGAAGGACGAGCGAGTGCCAGAACCACGCCAAAAAAGTGCCTAACGTGTCGTCTGAAATCCTAGAAAAATCTAGATTAGATTTTTGGTAGGCTGCTGGCTACTGGCTGCTGGCTGCTACTGGCGCTGGCTGCTAGCTACTGGCTATGTGCACCTCTTGCGTGCTCTTGCCCACGTTCTTGACACCCATTAGTGCCATCCTAGAAAAACACAATTTTTCGTGCTGCTAGCTGCTGCACTGCTACCATTGCGCTTACTGCTGCTGCGTCTGCTTGTGTCTGCTGCTGCCTGCTGCTGCCTGCTGCCTGCTGCTGCCTGCGGGCAGCTCCCCTTTGCGTCCGCCGGTCCCGTCTGAAATCCCAGAAAAACAACTTTTTTCGAGAATTTCTGTTGCCTGCGGCCGCTTGCAGGAAAACAACTTCGAAAAAAGCAGCTCCCGGCAGGAAAACACCATGGCTCTGAAGGACGAACTAGTTCCAAAACCACGCTAAAAAAGTGCCTAACGTCCCTTCTGAAATCCTAGAAAAACAACATTTTTCGAGAATTTCTGTTGCCTGCGGCCGCTCGCAGGAAAACAACTTCGAAAAAAGCAGCTCCCGGCAGGAAAACACAATGGCTCTGAAGGACGAACTAGTTCCACAACCACGCCAAAAAAGTGCCTAACGTCCTGTCTGAAATCCTAGAAAAACAACCTTTTTCGCAGGAAAACAACTTCGAAAAAAGCAGCTCCCGGCAGGAAAACACCATGGCTCTGAAGGACGAGCTAGTTCCAAAACCACGCCAAAAAAGTGCCTAACGTCCCGTCTGAAAACCTAGAAAAACAACATTTTTCGAGAATTTCTGTTGCCTGCGGCCGCTCGCAGGAAAACAACTGCGACAAAAAGCAGCTCCCGGCAGGAAAACACCATGGCTCTGAAGGACGAACTAGTTCCAAAACCACGCCAAAAAAGTACCTAACGTCCCGTCTGAAATCCTAGAAAAACAACATTTTTCGAGAATTTCTGTTGCCTGCGGCCGCTCGCAGGAAAACAACTTCGAAAAAAGCAGCTCCCGGCAGGAAAACACCATGGCTCTGAAGGACGAACTAGTTCCAAAACCACGCCAAAAAAGTGCCTAACGTCCCTTTTGAAATCCTAGAAAAACAACCTTTTTCGAGAATTTCTGTTGCCTGCGCCCGCTCGCAGGAAAACAACTTCGAAAAAAACATAAAAGCAGCTCCCGGCAGGAAAACACCATGGCTCTGAAGGACGAACTAGTTCCAAAACCACGCCAAAAAAGTGCCTAACGTCTCTTCTGAAATCCTAGAAAAACAACATAAAACAACATAGAAAAACAACATAAAACAACATAAAACAACATAAAACAACATAAAACAACCTTTTTCGAGAATTTCTGTTGCCTGCGGCCGCTCGCAGGAAAACAACTTCGAAAAAAGCAGCTCCCGGCAGGAAAACACCATGGCTCTGAAGGACGAACTAGTTCCAAAACCACGCCAAAAAAGTGCCTAACGTCCCGTCTGAAATCCAAGAAAAACAACATTTTTCGAGAATTTCTGTTGCCTGCGCCCGCTCGCAGGAAAACAACTTCGAAAAAAACATAAAAGCAGCTCCCGGCAGGAAAACACTATGGCTCTAAAGGACGAACTAGTTCCAAAACCACGCCAAAAAAGTGCCTAACGTCCCTTCTGAAATCCTAGAAAAACAACCTTTTTCCGAAAACAACTTCGAAAAAAGCATAAAAGCAGCTCCCGGCAGGAAAACACCATGGCTCTGAAGGACGAACAACTTTTTTCGCAGGAAAACAACTTCGAAAAAAGCAGCTCCCGGCAGGAAAACACCATGGCTCAGAAGGACGAGCTAGTTCCAAAACCACGCCAAAAAAGTGCCTAACGTCCCGTCTGAAATCCTAGAAAAACAACCTTTTTCGAGAATTTCTATTGCCTGCGGCCGCTCGCAGGAAAACAACTGCGAAAAAAGCAGCTCCCGGCAGGAAAACACCATGGCTCTGAAGGACGAACTAGTTCCAAAACCACGCCAAAAAAGTACCTAACGTCCCGTCTGACATCCTAGAAAAACAACCTAACGTCCCGTCTGAAATCCTAGAAAAACAACCTTTTTCGAGAATTTCTGTTGCCTGCGGCCGCTCGCAGGAAAACAACTGCGAAAAAAGCAGCTCCCGGCAGGAAAACACCATGGCTCTGAAGGACGAACTAGTTCCAAAACCACGCCAAAAAAGTACCTAACGTCCCGTCTGAAATCCTAGAAAAACAACAATTTTTCGAGAATTTCTGTTGCCTGCGGCCGCTCGCAGGAAAACAACTTCGAAAAAAGCAGCTCCCGGCAGGAAAACACCATGGCTCTGAAGGACGAACTAGTTCCAAAACCACGCCAAAAAAGTGCCTAACGTCCCGTCTGAAATCCTAGAAAAACAACATTTTTCGAGAATTTCTGTTGCCTGCGCCCGCTCGCAGGAAAACAACTTCGAAAAAAACATAAAAGCAGCTCCCGGCAGGAAAACACCATGGCTCTGAAGGACGAACTAGTTCCAAAACCACGCCAAAAAAGTGCCTAACGTCTCTTCTGAAATCCTAGAAAAACAACATAAAACAACATAGAAAAACAACATAAAACAACATAAAACAATTTTTCGAGAATTTCTGTTGCCTGCGGCCGCTCGCAGGAAAACAACTTCGAAAAAAGCAGCTCCCGGCAGGAAAACACCATGGCTCTGAAGGACGAACTAGTTCCAAAACCACGCCAAAAAAGTGCCTAACGCCCCGTCTGAAATCCTAGAAAAACAACATTTTTCGAGAATTTCTGTTGCCTGCGCCCGCTCGCAGGAAAACAACTTCGAAAAAAACATAAAAGCAGCTCCCGGCAGGAAAACACTATGGCTCTAAAGGACGAACTAGTTCCAAAACCACGCCAAAAAAGTGCCTAACGTCCCTTCTGAAATCCTAGAAAAACAACCTTTTTCCGAAAACAACTTCGAAAAAAGCATAAAAGCAGCTCCCGGCAGGAAAACACCATGGCTCTGAAGGACGAACTAGCTCCAAAACCACGCCAAAAAAGTGCCTAACGTCCCTTCTGAAATCCTAGAGAATCCTAGATCTAGATCTCTAGATCTATCCTAGATCTAGATCTAGATCCTAGTTCGGGAATCCTTGCTAGGCCAGCTGCTTCGGCCGAATCCCCCAGAATCTCCTAAACAATATTACAGCTAGGCCTGCTGTTTCGAAGCGGTTCCGAAACAGCAAAACACCACCTAATTTCGTGCCGAAAATAACGAAAAATCGCGGCTTCGGGAATCCTTGCTAGGCCAGCTGCTTCGGCCGAATCCCCCAGAATCTCCTAAACAATATTACAGCTAGGCCTGCTGTTTCGAAGCGGTTCCGAAACAGCAAAACACCACCTAATTTCGTGCCGAAAATAACGAAAAATCGCGGCAGAAAACTACCTAACGTCCCTTCTGAAATCCTAGAGAATCCTAGATCTAGATCCAGATCCTAGATCTAGATCCAGATCCTAGTTTAGATCCTAGTTCGAGAATCCTAGCTGGGCCAGCCGTTTCAGCCGAATCCCTCAGAATCTCCGGTAGCTAGGCCAGCTGTTTTGGCCGAATCCCTAGAATCGCCTAAACAATATTACAGAAACCTGCCTAACGTCCCTTCTGAAATCCTAGAGAATCCTAGATCTAGATCTAGATCCTAGTTTAGATCCTACTTCGAGAATCCTAGCTGGGCCAACTGTTTCAGCCGAATCCCCCAGAATCTCCGGTAGCTGGGCCAGCTGTTTCGGCCGAATCCCCCAGAATCGCCTAAACAATATTATGGCTGGGCCTACTGTTTCGAAACGCTTCCGAAACAGCAAAACACCACCTAATTTCCATCTTCTTCCCTTACGCGCTCCCCCTTGCGTCGGCCGGGGTCGGCGGATATATATGATTTGGTGGTGACATTGAGGGCCCTCCCTTCCTGGTTGTTTCTGACCCATGTAAAGACGTCCCCAAGCCCAAGCCAGTTTTGGTGGCGTACACCCAGGTGGTTCGCTTCGATAAGATGCTTGGCATCAGCTTGGATTGTCCTTTAACGTTTGTCCTGCTCTATCGATGTTACTATCGCACTGAAGTAATGTCAACCAAGGATTTTGCTAGACACTGGTTGAAGTCGGGGATACGCCTCCTATTTGGGGGATGTGGTAGTAAAGTGGTACCTCCTTAAACAGCGATGTGGTGACACTGCCGATGCCGGTCTAGGATTCACACGACGAAGGATCATATACAAGGAAGTGGCCGAGCTCGTGCGGAGGTGGCGCGCATCTACTATTTCAACAATGATCCGGATGAAGAGGTTGCTTGGTAATGTAAACCCTAGATGACCATGTCAGCATCATGGGGTGTCTGCTGTTTTTTTGACGGGGTACCATGGAACATAGCACTTATTTCACTAGTTGGGGATATGGGAGGTTGATGGAAGTTCGTAGCAAGATACAGTTCTGGCGCTACAAGCTACCTCTTACCAATCGTTTCGGGCTGTCCTTGAACCCAGATTCAAATTATATAATTACTTTCTTTGGTCAAATATGCTGGGACTAATCCAAGCATATCCAAACCATTCCACACCCTTAATTTGATAGGTCCCACGGCCCAGAGTTGCTTGAAGGGATAAACTGTACAAAATCCACGTGTTCATGAAATGCGTAGTGTTTTCGAAAACAACGGTTTCCTGGTGTCCGGTTTGTTTTTGAGCCCTTATGTAAACCAGTCACGAGGGAGGACCACCTGAATTGCTCCAGCTCGGGGCACTCATCCATGCCAATGCCATGTTCTGTTTCCTGCATTACATATACCCTCTGGTGAACTGTCACATAGCAATGGAAAATCACCATTTTTAATGGGAAAATCCACTATTTCTATGGCCATTTTCAATAGCTATGTTAAATTACCAGAGGGTATATTACATTGTGTCACCAGAGTGAGTCTGAATGACTCCACTCGGACATTGAAATATTTAATATACTTCTCAAAACTTGGTACCCATGGGCCCTATGGTTTATCATATTGTTCCCCAAAAAGTCGGATTTCTGTTGTCAGGGGGCCCCATGCTGTCCAACAGCTTTTTGCAGTGTTGGGCACCATCGCTGCTGAGGTTAGCAAAGCGAAATCTGAGAGTTTGCTTCAGACACATTTCAATTGGCAATGTCAAGCCTGGGTTGAGCAAACTCCTGGAATGATAAACAAAAAATGTCACTGCTGCCGCAACCCTAAGAACCCTATGGAGTTTTCAGTCAGGGCTTGGCATTGTGTGTTTCTTTTGCGTTGTTGTTGGCTTCTCAATGACCACTACAAGCATTAAAGGTTTCTTTTGCGTTGACAATCTTTAAGAAGGGCTTTCCTTCTTCCAAGGTTTCAATATAGAAGCTGGTTGCACGAAAACATGTTCGTCATAACAGAGAGGCTTTTGCACTTTGTGCCACAGATCATGTTCTTTTTCCAGCTGGCACGTGGCCCAAAGGAAAGTCCTAAAGACCGTGGCACAAGACCAGAGCTTGGCGTTGACTGATGAGCATCGAACGCAGCTGCAATTCACAAGTGTGCAAGCGATCCCCGGTGTGCACCTTGGCTATTAGAGCTGGGGAGCAGCATTTTGGTCATAGAGATCAGGCATGGCTTCCCAACCACTTACTAAGATCAATTGAAGCTGAGTGCAGCTGATGAAGTGATTCAACACGAGCAGCAGCTAACAGTTACCTGGTTCCAGGCTGGTGAGGTGTTGTAGTTCAGGATGGGATGCTGCGAGCATGTTGCTCGCTGCGCTGTTGAGCTGAAGGTAGGTCTGAGGTGTTCCCCTTTTGTCCACTAAGATTGAATCTAATACAGCAATTTAACAGGGCTGGGCCCTGTCAAGGTATCCACATAATGATGGCCAGCAAATCGACCTCTTTAACTGCCAAGATGCTTGGACGCAGTTTTAGCCTGGGCTTCGGTACATTTCTTGGAAGTCACGGGCAAAATACGTTTGGCCCTGCCTTGTGTATAACAGATATCATTACAGCCATGCCTTCCATGTGTGTGCCCCACATCATTGCCAGGCTTCACGAGTTGGAAGAATGTTGGGCATGTAGCTGCTATGATTATTAGCGTTGCATCAAAAGATGCATCCCACCTTCCAGCCTGACATATCCAGTTGCTTCCAACGGCATCCAATCACCCTTTGGGGATAAGATGCCACCCATGAGCCCGAGGATATTGTCACCAAGTGGTGTCAGCAAGCTTTGGGACCTTCTTTCTCTGCGGATGTGTTTGTGAATTGGCTGCACCTGGTCATGATTTCATATTCTTGAAAGTTGTAGGACAAGTGCAGGCCTTTTCTGAAAGACATCCTACATACTGTGTCTGGCTGGTGGTTTGGAACATTTTTTATTTTCCATAATATATGGGTTGTCATCCTTCCCATTGACCTTCATTTTTTCAAGATGGTGAAAACCACCAACCAGATGTGATATTTCATGATATTTCTAGAAGGCTTCGTTATTTTCATGTGTATCTTCCAAGAAGCTGAGATGATGGGATTCACAGGAGCCTGCCTGCAAAATTGGCCACGACTGACCCATACGTTGCTACCGGGCCTGGCTTTGATAAACAATACTCTACAGTGAGATGCGCCTTTCATATACCCTCTGGTAAACTATATAACATAACCATGGAAAATGACAATTTTTAATGGGAAAATCCACTATAAATGGCCATGCTCATAGCTATGTTAGTTTACCAGAGGGTACTGTATGCTTTACACAATTTATTTCAGCAAAGGTTTGATAAGCTTTGGCTGCATCTTCAGCTTTGCCGATAGGAAATGAGGTGTTTTTTCGTGTACTCCCCATTCCCCATGGTAGTTCGATCATGTTCTATCCACATTATCACTTTATAGTCTACCCTCTGGTTATGACTAACATAGACATGGTATAGATGGCACATAGAAATAGATGGTTTACCGAACTTAAAAATGGTGATTTTCCATGGCAATGTTAAATAACCAGATGGTAGTATTTTATCATGTTTTATCGTGTTCTATAGTACTATACTACCGTATCTTATAGTATTTGTCATGACATGTCATGACTGCTGGAATAACATGGAATAACTAGCAGATCCTCCAGCCGTTTTTCGGCAGGTGATGGAGCCGCTGACGTTCCAAATTCCGACACCCCAGGGTGTGAAGATCTTTAAAGACGATGAAGTCAGGCGGCCACTGAGCTGCAACATGCTGCAACGGACTGCAACGGAGCTGGATTCAGGGATTCCCCCATGATGGATGGCTTATGATGGGTGGATGTTAATGGGGTTTTTGAGCCATCAAGAACTGCGATAAGTACATAAAAGTTAACATATAATTATATAATAACTGGTTGGTGGTGACTGGAACCATGGAATTTTATGACTTTCCCATCATATTGGGAATGTCATCATCCCAACTGACGAACTAACTCCATGATTTTTCAGAGGGGTAGGGGTAGGTCAACCACCAACCAGATTTGTTTTCAACAAGCGCGATGTTTGAAGGTCAACCTTTCCCATAGGATCCATGTATGCCATATATATGGTAACATTTACCATCAATATACCCCAAATGTTAGCATATATATATATATATGCCATACATGGATCCATGGGTTTGGTTGATTTGTTGGCTCACCGCGGCCTAGGCAATGGGGTAATGTTCGGCTCGATGACGTCGAACCACAGGATCGCCTCAAAAAACTCTCTCGCTTGGACCGAGTCAAGCTGCGGGTGTCTTGGTTGGAGCCAAGGCAAAGCCATCGGCAAAAGCCAATATCATACCCTTCCCAGAATTTAGCAGATACGAGTTGTACAAAGAATCTTTAGTGGAGGTGACTTATTGAATCTTATTGACTTGTTATAGATCTTGGAAGATCTTGTTAGTGAGTTGAATATCACAAAGGGTTCAATGTTCGAGCTTCGGTTGCGTCATGTTTTTCGGCTTCTCAGTATCTTTTGTTAATGCGAAAAAGAAAACACATTTGTGGTCCTGGGGTCTTTATGTGTTTTTATAAATCACCCGCTTCCTTCCCACTGCTGGCCTTGTACCTGCAAATTGTAGATTGTAGATGATTCTCACATATTCTCAGCGTGAATACCTTAATTAAGGTCTCATGTATTATACTTATACTATATATATATACATCTACAGTCAATGACAAATACCCAATTCCACACATGCACACACACATGCACACACATACGTAATATTTAGATGCGCCTATATCAGTGTGCACAAACACATCATGTACGTACGTATATATATATATATCTATCTATCTATCTCTCTCTCTCTCTCTCTGTGTCTGTGTGTGTCTGTAAATTACGCTTGGGCCACGGCTGCAAGCCTTACCACCCCAGCGTGTATGAGTCGGGCCACTGGCGTGGGACCTTAATCAATGCTTGGTTCAGTGGTTCCTGTTTTTCGGTTGTACTGCAGGAAATTGCAGGAATATAGAAGAGTATAGTCCACCAAAAGCTGATGATTTTGATGGGTAGCAGAAGGTTAGGCATCATGGAGTGAATGTTGTTAGCTCTTAACCAACCAAAATTCGCATGTGACTAGCCCAAAAATGGAGAAAGCTTCATCTTGATCCAGTGGGATTTTTCGAAACCTCCATACTCCAGGTTTTCTACACTGTGGCGGTCTGGCTTCGTGAGCAGAAATGCCTCAATGAACAAAACTTACCCTCCGCGAAGCTGGGATCTGGCAAAGTTCGGCACCCCATTTTCAACACATTTACCCTCTGTTAATGACTATATAACAGTTTGCTATTGAAAATGGCCCAGTCGAAATAGTTGATTTGCCAAAAAAAACATGGTGAGTGATTTTCAATAGTTTTTTGTTGTTTGTATGTTTACCAGAGGGTAACCATGAAATTATTCAAGATTGGAACCTATGGGACCATCAAGTAAATGTCGAGCTGTGTAGATCTCGATGCAACTAGTGATGCCCACCAACTGCTGTTTCAGCTGACATTTTGTCTGGCTTTTCCATCTGACATGTTGTTTGGCATTCTATCTAACACATATATTCTGACATTACATCTTATATTATATGCCTTGGCATTCTATCTGACATATATTCAAATAGTTTTTGTTTGACAGTCTAAATTACATTGGATTGAACAGTAAACTCAGTAAACATATGGTTTTGACTGTCATATGGTATGTTCGAAATTGACGATGAAACATTGGGTATTCGACCATCAAAGACTGAAGATTTCACAATCAAGCACCAGACCAACATCTTCTCTATAGCGCTTCATTCCCAGGGGGCCAAGGTTGAATTGCCAATTTAATCCTAGCCTCAACCCTTCTTTATCCCAGGCTTCAGCTCAGACTCACCAAGAGCGTGTGTCCACTTACGCCCCGACAAGCTGCTTTGCGTATCAATGGCAAATTTGAACGCACTACTCAGAGCGGAATGGCTGGGGATTTTAAGACTCTTGGCTATGGGGAGAGGGTGGCAACCTGGAGGTTTAACCATGTTGTTTAACAATGATGGGCCCCAGTTCGAAATGAGGAAATCAGAATTCCAATGCGTTGTGAATATTCTCGAGTGGTGGGATGCTGGTAACCCGATTTGGAGCAGTTCATCTTTTGTGTGTTTTCACTTGTTTTCCCGGAATTGTTGGAGACGCCTGCGCAATAGCAATTTATGGACTGGCTGGCCAATGATATTGGAGGAGCAGCTTTGCAGCATGGGGGTGGCAACATCCTCAAGAAATAGGTCGGGAGAATGGGAGGCTGATTGACAGCAGGTTGATTGGGGCTGACAGGTCGATGAGAAGGGGGATCGCGAGAACCTGTTTGCCCACTTTTTGCAAATCATCTAGTCAAGACATCCGCGTCGGCAAAGGAGGAGGCTGAATTGGTTTGGGATGCTTTGGGAATTCAAAGAAGGGAATTTGAAATCTTACAACTTGGTAGCGTTTGCACCGGTACCACTCGTTGACCACGAAGAACTCAGCTCTATGCCTAGGTGGTTGTCTTCACCCCTTGTTGGTGAACCGTACTTTGCCAAGGAGCAAGCTCCAACAGCTGTTACAACGGCGTTTCCCACACATGTCGATCAACGAGTTGCTGAAATACGAAGCCCGAATGGACACCTGGCAGCCTCCTCGCTAGACATGCTAGACTTTCCGGGGGGCTAGGATGTCATGGGTTATTTGTTGGCCATTCAGATGAATTTTGATACATGTTGATAATGCCCAGCACTATTTCTTTGAAGATAACCGTCTACCATCTTCACGACACATTTCAGAACTGCGATGAACGTTTGGTAGTTGTAAAACTTGCCCGAGGAATGTTCGAGCGCTTGGCAGCGCACCCTACCTGATGTAGAGGGATAATGAGGGATACCTGAACAGAGAAACATTTGAACGTCAAAATTTGCCAGCCTTAGGTTCACAACACTTATATCACAACATGCACTGATGGTTTGAGAATCGACGTGCCAGATTTGGGATGTGTGCGCGTATGAATTATACCGACTTTACTGCCAAGTTTGCCACACATCATGGTTTACAACGTGGGAAATCATCAATTCCATGACCTTGAGACCGTTTGGAGACGCATCATAACAGATCATCGTTCACTAGCAATATTGGTTGATATTGGTTGTATATGGTTGTATAACATATGCGTTTTTTTTTGGTGACATTCCTATGAGTATCTCCCACATCGGGTAACCCTTGCCATCCGCCTCAGGAAGAGGCAGGATGGGTGGCCCGTGTGGTGGTCCAGTTGCCCGATGGAGACCGCTGCGAATCTTCAGACCAATGTCTGAACAAGAAGGACCCCGCTGGGTCGAGGGGGCGCCTAAGTCATGACCCACCTCCCACCCTGGTTTCGTTTGGACAGTAAGATTCGGGGGGAAGTCACTGGCCATCTCAGGAACCGATTGATTGGAGGTACCTACCATATATAAGGCCTATGTAAGGGCTATGTAAGGGAATATCTCCACAAGATAAAAGTACCTTCATTTTAGGATCCTGAAATGACCATTGAGGAAGTGATGGAAAGATATAAAAACTGGTGAAATGTGTCCAATGTTTAGTGACAAACAATGCCTTGGCAATGTTTTGGGAAAAAACATTTCCAAATGCTTGTTTGCATTTTTTAAGGAGGAGAACCAAGCGGATTGTTTGCAGGATGTTCCCACTTTGATATCATGGCAGTTGTTGAGGTTTGAACATCAAATCCCAAGAGTCAACACAGAAAAATTGCCTTTGAACGGTTTGGAAAATTGCTGAAATTCCTTGGCCTTTTCTGAACATTTATCAATGGAAAACAGAGGGGTCGCCCCGCATTTTTCATCAGCCCCAGTGGCAACACAGCATCTATATGCCATGGTCTGTTTGGTGGTAGTCTGGATTAGACTTAGACTGCCATCCACTCAAATCAATCTTGCTGGAAAATTCTTTTTTAGTTTGATGATTTTCCGTGATTTTCCCAATAAGACCTCCATTTACAGGGGATTTTCCTGCTAGTCATGTTTGATTACCAACTCGGGTATCTCAGAGTCCGAGTCATCCGCGCTGTGTGTAGCCTTGGCCCCCCTTCAGGAGGCTGAACAAGCAGCTGCCAGGAAAGCATATGAGAAGCTACAGGCTCAAAGTTAGCTGGCTGGTGGTTTCAAATAGTTTTTCTTTTGATTATTTCAACACGTGCCACTTATATTTTGGATGCTGATCCTAACTGACGAATAAAGCATTTTGCAGAGGGTGACTCAACCACCAGCCATTTAGTTTAAGATGGCTCATCTTGGCCCAGCCAAACAGATCACGCTGGCCAAGCAGCCCGTTTATCCGTCGCACCCCGATTGCTTGAAGAAAAAACAGCCTGCTGGGCCGGGCATGGGGTGAAGCGTTGCTGGTCCGAAGGCTCTGGGGTTCAGAAGCCAAAGGTCATGACACCAGGATGCATCCTCAAGTTGCCAAATCATGAGCAATTAATTATAAAAGCTGGTTACTTTCCATATACTGGGAATGTCATCATCCCAGCTGACGAACTCATATTTTTCAGAGGGGTAGGTCAACCACCAATTAGATGAGTATAAAAGCCACTTGGAAACACCGAAAAGAGCATGGCTTTTGGATACCCTTCCATTGATGCAATGGCTCATACCCACCCATCAACTACTGAGATCTGAGAATGATATAATACGATGTGCCTAAATACATATTATAATGTATCTAGCATATAATATATATATATATATATATTATATCATATTATACTATATATTAGATATGTATATTTATTTATGCAAATATTCACCAGTGATGTTTCTTTTTGCATACACGTGCTTACTTTGTTTAAAATTCACCCAGCGACGTTCGAGGCTCCGTGGTGAGCCCTCTGATGACGTCTACGAATTCGTGAACCGCAACGCCTTGCACGTGCGCCTTCCAGGGATCCCCCAGGAAGATCCCCTGGGGATCCATCGGAATCCCGGAGTTGGGTCATTTTTCTGGGACCCAGCTGAGTGGTTCATGGTGGTTCACCTAATGAAAAAAACATGGAGGAAATCATGAGGAAACATCGATGATTTCCAGCTTTTTTTTTTTTGGGGTGATCTTAGTTTAGTCGTGTTTTGGGTGGTCGAAAATGAGTCTGTGTTGTGATGCAGATGGAGTGTACAGAATTTCACTTTCTCATCGTTTCTCCGAATGGTTGACCCTGAGTCTGGAAATGGTGATCCAAGATGGTTTAGCCAGGCTGTTGTCATGAGTTGATGCACTTGGAAATCTTGGAGCATCCAACCCCTGCGCTTGCAAGGAATTGGTTTTTAGGACATCCCATAAAGTCACCAAGCCGAGCGTGTGGTCACTGCAAGACATACTATGCAAAACATGCTCAAAAACTATGAGTGGATTCCTGGAATGACTCACCAGCTCACCATTCGCAAGACTCTTTGGAAACTGGGGGTGGGGTGCATTTAGAGTGTTTCTCAAGTCGATGAGCTGTTTTTTGGTTGCAAGGGTGTTTGAACAGATCAATGTGGTACCGTAAAACCATGTAAACCCACAGTGGTAGTGGGTATGTTTTTCGAGAACTGCCAATAGGGGATGGTAGAAATTGGCGATGGTTTACCCTATTATTCACTAGAACCAGGGGTAGCCCTGTGTAAATACCCTTATATATATACATATAGATATATGTATATACTGCTGCAGACAAGCTGTGTATATATATAATCATATATGACATGTGTATACATGTGCGCTATATCATAGATGCGTAACTTCATGTAATCCCATCCCCTAATAGTAAAGACACCCCGTAGAAACCATGGTTTCATAGGAAATTTCCACATTAGTCTCTGACCATTTGGGGGGTGTTTAATATTAGGGGGATGGGATTATAACTTTATCTATACAACATCAGGGTAGCAATAATAGATGAATATGTGTTTTTCGATCCCTAGCCGTAACATTACCCTCGGGTAAACTAACAGTTTGCTATTGAAAATGGCACATTGAAATAGTTGATTCCCCCAAAAAGAAACATAGTGATTTTCCATATTTTCCATAGCTGTTTGTATGTTTACCAGAGGGTATATCCCATTATTCATGGTTAAATCATGTTAAATCCCTTGAAATATCTGAATATAATATCCATTGAAAATCCCATTTTGAATATCCCAGAACATGGTTGCCTTTGAAGCCTCAAAAATTGCTTGACCGCCAGATGCCCCGCCTTGGAGACGGCAATATTGTTCGCCACTGGGCCGACTTCCGGATATGAGACATGAACGTTGATGGTAGAGGTATATACCCTCTGGTAAACTAACTATTGAACATGGCCATAGAAATAGTGGGTTTACCTATGAAACATAGTGATTTTACTAACATAACTAGGGAAAAGCACCATTTTTAATGGGAAAATCCACTATTTCGACTGGGCCATTTTCCATAGCAAACTGTCAGTTTACCAGAGGGTGAATGAACTGGTTGGTGGTTTGGAATTTGAATTTTATGACTTTCCATATGTTGGGAATAATAATTCCAACTGACTTTCATATTTTTCAGAGGGCTTGAAACCACCAACCAGTGAAGGTTTCCAAACATGATGGTACCCCCAAATCATCCAGATTAGACTGATTAGACAAACTTGTGCATATGTAGAATAGATATAAACATATATGTTAGTGCACCAGAAAGTGTGTGTACTCCTAGGTTGTTTTTTATATGAGAAGGGGATGAGTATTCTTGGATTCTGCTATGCATTTTATGATGACGGTTGGAGGACATCCTCAGAAATATCCCCTTTGCAGACTATGTATTGAGGATTGCTTCACACTGCATTAATGTTCTATTTCATAGCCATGGCGCCGTGGCGCTGAGAATTTTGGAGACCATGATCCAAAAAAAATTGTTCGATGTCCCATTCCATCCAGTGGTTTCTCCATGTTTCTCCCATTCCGTTAGCATTGTGTATGATGATAGCTTAGCTATATTGCCCAGAAACTAATGGATCCATGGATATTGTGTATGATTAGATTAACGGCCATCTAACGGAGTTTGAGTATCACGTTGTGTATGTTGATCCACAGTGATCTTCAACCAACAGATCCATTGAACAAACCCTCCATCCCATCCCAGGCGAGGGCCGTGGAGGCGCTGGACCCTTCAATGGCCCTCAAGTGTTCATGGGACACATGGGCTTTGATGAGGAGGACGGGACGACAAAACGACGAACACCGGAGAATTCTGCCAGAGAAAATGTCGAAAGATGTCGAAACGATCAAAGAAAATTCTAAGTCATGCTACCTATATAATATAATTGTGTCATCCTTAAGTTATTGCTTGTAATTGGACCTGCAATGGTTTGGGGTAGCCATATTAAAATAAGAAAACAACTACATACACACACACATATATATATAATTATATAAGGTTTGGCTGCAGTGGCCCACGTCCCTCAACCGTACCTTAGCGGGAGTTTGTTGGACCCTCCCGCGGGCCATTTCCTGCGCCTTTTGCTGACTGGCGGCCGCACTGAACTGGTTCTCCCTGGTGCGTGCCTGCTTGCAAGTGCTCTGCCACCGGACGTGGCATCACCTTTTGTGAGAGGTCCCGGACTCTTAAAACTCCCGGGTGCAATTCGCTGCGGGGACCACTTTCTGGCCTTGCTCTTCTTCCTTGTGTATGTTTTCGGCCTTTCAGTTCTTCCTTGCCTTTATTTTGATTCAGGTCAAGGCGGATCAGATCACTGGCTTCTTGGCTGACCTCCCCTACGAGCAGAACGACTTCATCAGCTTCACGCCGTACGGAGAGGAGACAGAGGGCACGTGCGAGACTGCGTTGGTTTTTACATCGCAAAGGAGTGGAGTGCCTTACTGGAGCTCAGCTTTTACAGATTCACGCCAGGCTGGCCAAACATCATTCCAAAGATCCCATCTTTCTACGTCGACTTCTTGCTGCTCACAAAGAAGCAATGGCACAGAAGCAACCCTCATGGCGCTGCACATGGTGTCACGTCATCATGAAGGGCTCTTTTCCAAGATGTTGGAAATGTGGGCAAGAATGGAATGCTTGTCACGACACCTCCTTCATCCCGCCGGAGCATCGCACCCAGCACCAGACCTACAACCAGGTTTCGGGGCAGCCACCGCCGTGGAATGGTGCGACATGGCAGGATTCAGGAAGCAGGAGTCCGAGGGCAAGATCCAAGAAGAAGAAGCAGAACAAAAACAATGCTGGGGATCACTGGCACTCCAAGGGCCAGGGCAAGGGCTACGATGCTATGCAGGGACCCATGATGCCTGCGCAGCAGATGATGCCCATGATGATGCCATATCCACAGCAATATCCACAACAACAAGTCATGACTGCCCCGTTTGTCCCACCACCCCCAGACAAAGGTGGTGGCAAGGGCTCGACTGTACCGCAACCTATGACTTTGCCTTCTCCACCTCCGACAGCTTTGACAGGGCCCCCAGGGCATTGGGCGCCAACCCTGCAGATGATGCCTGTTCCGGCTCTTCCCACAGGAGCTGGGGTGCCACCAGAGACTGCCGAAGAGGTCAAGAAAGAGGGCAAAGCTCAGGCAAATCTCAACCGTCTCCTGAAGCAGATGAAGAAGGACGAAGACTCCCTCACATCAGACCTCCAGAAGATGGCTCACACCATGCAGAAGCAGGACGAAAGAGACAATACCAAAGAGCTTGGAGTTGCGGTCAAAGTTTTGGGGCAGGCAAAAGAAGATTTGATAGAAGCCGAGAGTGCCAAGGCCCAGCTTCTGTCACAATGGAAGAATTTCCTTCAGCAATCGGTGGTCAAATGGCGGGAGTTTTCTGCCCAGTTCCAGGCCTCCGAATCGGCTCATCAAGCCAGCATTCAGGTAGCAAGACTGAATGTGAGGAAAGCACAGAAGCGCTTCGACCTAGCCTCCAAAAGGGAGAATGCTCAGCAAGGAGATGCCATTCAGGTCTCGGACGACGAGGAAGAGATCGATCTTCGAGACGACATGGCAGATGTGGCGGCAGATCAATCAGACCCTGGAGCGCAACGCATCCACGAGGGCATGAACATGATTGTGAACAGCCTTGCCGAACTATCGGCATCGGCCGATTTGCTCGAGCAGCGGGTCAAGCGTCCGCGCACGGAAAAAGAAGATGGCCTGGGCGATGGTGGACCAGGTGGTGGAGCTTCTTTTCATTAGGCCGGTGTGACATGACTTCTTTGTATGCGCACCAGTGGCCTCAGCCACCTGCAGAGCCGGTAGCACGGATGGATCCCCTAGCTGCGACTCTGCAATGGTCACATTCCATCACATTTGAAAGAGACTTTCTCTCAGAATGGCGGGCAATTGAGCTTGCGTCTGAGGTAGCAGCTGAATTGGGTTCGTCAGCTCACCTACGCACAGACATTTTTGCTCTTTCCCTGCGCAAGAAAACGACCTCTCACAAGGTTTCATTCTGTCCCACTGTGCAGTTGCTCATGGGCCCGGAGGTGGACATTGAGTTCAATGCTGTTCATGTTCACCATGATACCTTATCTGAATGGTCGGACAAACCATGGCATCTTCGAAGTTCCCGTGAAGAAGATGACAAAGTTTCATTCATGGCCCGACGTCCTGGGCCACCAAGGGCAAGTACCACACCATCAGTGGCCTCCCCTTCACCGGCAACAAGTTCTTCTTTGAGTTTGGCGTCTTCATCACCCAGAGTGGTTTGGCAGCAAACAGTTTTGGTTCTCTTGGATGGTCGCATGATTCCTGCGCGACTCTCCAGTGCTGCTGATGATGACGTTGGCCAACAAATTGCGCAAGCCTTGGTGACTTCTCCAGACGAAGTTCTGGATCATCACAATGTGCTTGCACGCCCAACAGATCTTGTTTCACAAAACCTCCATTGTATTTTGGTTCGACTTCAAGCGGAACGGCGGCCTTCATCATTCCTACGCCTTGTTCTGGTTGATTTGGAGATCTATGAACCCAATGAGATTCTGCCTGGGGCTTTCCGAAGATTTGCCAGGTGGTTGCCACAGACGATCAACAGGCGTTCTGTCTTCAGAATGCTTGATTTGGAACCTCTCTTGGATACCCATCGAGAGCGCTGCTGGCTTTGGTACAACAACAATCTCATTGCTGACGACTTCGCTGAACCGCTCCATTTGAACGATGGCGACTACATGAGGATTCTCATTGGAGAACATGATTCTGATTTCCAATGCGATGACACCACAGAGGAGTCTGCGGATTTTGTGGCAGGACTGCAAGTTTCAGCTGATGTCTCTCACGATGGCATCCTTCGCACCCTGCCACTTGACATGGATCCCATGCTCTTTTTGAAAGTTTGTGACTTCAATGGACCTGGGACTACTCCCTTGCCGGTCTTGATGAGCGTTGATGATGATGCTGATCCTCCTGCTGGTGATCCTCAACGTCTAGCCGACCCCACACAAGGAGCCTTTGACAGGCCGCCGGGCATTGACCAGCCTACATGGGTGCATGAAGTTTGGGATTTATTGGTTGCGCATGGAGTTGTTGAATTTGCAGAAGAAGGTCCCATCATGTATCTTCGATCTCACTACATCTCGCATCGGCACCATCATTCCAATAGAGCCTCACGGCCTTTGCGTTTTGACACTGACTTCGAGACGTGGGAGGCTGACATCAGGTTCATGTGGGAAGATTTCCTTGATCCTGGTGCTTTTGAGCTGGTCTTCGTTTCCCCACAACCAACCTATGGTCCCACCATTGGTACGAGCGCAACTGTGCTTGTGGTTCAACACCCTGTTCCAGGACGCGCTGCATGTCTGGTTTCACATCCCAGAGTCGAGACGCTCACTACACACAATGAGATTGCCCTCTCCATGGCTGTGCCTTGCACTCCTGAGGATCTTTTGCATTCTGCTGGACTTGCTGAGGTTTGTACGCAATTTGGACTTCGGCACTCTATCCTTTGTGAAATCCTGGTCGGCAGTATTGTTCAAACACGTGAACTTCCGCTACATCTTCATGAAGGTCTTGGTCTTCGAGTCCAATTTCGTAGCATGACTGAGTCTGAACTTGCCCTTTCAGTTCGGCGCCTACGCAACCTGGATGAGACTGATGAGACCCAGCTTTGGACACATCATTGGATGATACAAACCCAAAAGGCTGATCAAATTGGTCTGCATTCTCAGGTTGCGGACTTGCAAAGATGTTTGACCACTTCAATGCGTGTCCTTGAGGATGAAGAGACGACCACCTCCATCATGCCCATCACTGCTCCGGAGGACATCCTGGAGGATCCAGTAGCCATTGATCGTTTCCCTGCAGAACAAGAGGATCTTGTTACATCATGGCGATCTGCTGCAAGCATTTCGACGGCCATCATCACTGAGGATGGAGAAACCAAAGTCAAATTTGTCACGTGGTTCTTGAACGGTGACAGATGGCCACGTTGTGATGCGTATCGAGTTGTTGCCCTTCCTGCTGATCTTGAAAGATGGGAAGCGCTCTTTCGACAACGTTGGCATGATCGAGTTGACCCAGCGGCACAACTGCATGTTTCCCTGGTGTACCCACCGGTCACCCCTGACAACCATGGCGGACATTTGATACTCCATCAAGGCCTCGGACCAACTGTGAGAGGTACCTTGATCAGTGTCTTCTGGCATGGACAAGATAGTGAACTTAGCAATCGCTTTGCTCAAGTTGTTCCGCACTGGCTCTCCTTTCAAAGGTTTTTGCACTTTGCGGACCTATTTGATGCATGCCGAAGACAAATTCTTCTCTGTGTGGGTTTTTCTGGCAGCCACCCCATTGAGGATGATCGACCCCTTTTTCCTCGGCATGGCTCGCATATTGAAATCCATGCAGCAGAAATGCAGCTTGTTGATGAAACCAGCATCATGCAACAGCCAGGGCCTCCGCAGGTAGCACAACCGCCTGCTCCTGACGCGCATTGTGAGGCACATGCCTTAAATGCAGCAGCGCCTATTTTTGTGCCAGGATTACCTTGGGCTGTGGCTTCCATGTCTGAGTTTACGCAAGACCTTCATGTCCTCTGGACTGACAATGCATTTGCGTGGGAAGATGAATCTCCTTCCTGTGTTATCTTGGTTTGGTTCGTGGACCATCGATGGCATGCTCCCCATGGACGCGTTGCTCGAAGTGTACGACTTTATGATGATTTTCACAACTGGGAAGAGCATATCAGAAGAGCTTGGGCTGACCACATAGTGGAAGGTGCTGTGATTGAAGTTCATCTTGTCACCCCACCACCTCCAGCTCATCGCCATGAAGCCATTGCCCATGTTGTTCTCATCCAGCATCCGAATGAGGTCTGGGTTACTAGCGTTGTCTCGTGGATTGACTCTCGAGGAAGACGTCCTGCGTTTCAACAGCTTGCCATCACTACGCATGAACACATTCTCATTGACAATCTCCTGCGTGTGTTTGGCATACATGAAGAATGCCTTGGACCTCGTGCACATCTTCAATGCACCGGACAATACAGCTCTGTTCAGCTACATCCTGGCCAGCCTATTCCAGGTCGATCTGGCTACAGTATCGTCCTACAAACGCGACCTCGACCACATCCCAGGCCGACAGAGACTGCAGTCAACCGATCCAACAGAGCTCCTGTTCTGTTGCAACTTTCCAACCTTCTTCAGCGTGAGGTGCTGAGCCAGGAAGAATCAGCTGATGAGCCTTCCCTGACGGCATCAACGACGGTTGCAATAAGGCTTCGCTCTGGATGTGACTCCATTCTTGTTCCGGAGTACATTGAATGCTCCGCGCCTGGTGATTCCACTGACATTGAGGCTGAGCTCACACATTGGGGCATTGCATGCAAGGCTGTCAGATTTGGTCCTCGACATGAAGCTCTTTGCCTTCCAGTGCAGTGGATTGCCTCCGCAAACCAATTCCATTACATGTTCTGCCATGATGATCCCAAGGATGATGAAGGTACCTTCCTTCACACATCTGAGGTTGCCCTCGATGACCTGGGTCTCATGCAGTTGCTTTACAAACTTGGATATTGCAGAGCGGCCATCCTGGACACCGAGGAACCCATGCCCCAGTTCTTCCGGATCATCTTTCGTGACGTTGTCCAACAACATGCGGTCAAACCTGAGAAGCATAAGGCTCCCTCTCCATGGCCGGCACCGCTCTGCTGTAACAGGGAGAACAGGCCTTTCTTCACTCCAAAAGGCCACATTGAGGGCAAAGATGATTTTCTCCTCCGGTTTGGCATCACAATGACCGACATTCATGCCTTTTTTGCGTCGGGCACGGACGTGCTTTGTCGAGATCCTGCAGGACTTGATCTCCCTGAAAGCACCATGCAGGCCATGCATATGAGCGAGACCACGAATCTTGCCAGTTTTGATCGTCTGATCATTTACACGGACGGCTCATCTCTTCCTCTCCATCGTCATCGACCTGCTGCATGGAATGAGGAGAAAGGCCTTGGGGACACGTGGGCCTTTGTTGTACTTGGTGAGCGATCCCTACAGCAGCCTCCGGTCATTGAAATCATTGGCTGGCTGACACATCCTGTGAGGTATGACCCTTCCTGTCCATCCTTTCTAGGAGCTGAATATGTTGGATCACTTTGTGCAGAACGTGAAGCTATGACCTGGGCAGCCCTGTGGCGGTTGGCTCAAAACATTGACACGCCTACATTGTTTAGGTCTGATTCTTGGACCACAGCAATGCAAGCTCTGGGTCGGATCGGTACTGCCAAGGTTGACACTTCCTTTACCAGTTTGAGAAGTTGCTTTCAAGCTCTTGAGACCGCATTGGAAGATCGACTTCACGTTGAGCATTCTCCTGGCCATTGCGGGGATCCATACAACGATTTTGTCGACTGGCTGGCGAAGGAGGAACGCATTCGTAGTTTTGACTACAAGCGTCAGACTCTCTCCATGGACACATGGCGATCTTTCCTGCCTTACATGTGGATGCTCTTCAGTCAGCGGGATGGTCTTCCTTCATGGAGTGCTGCTGGTTTCCATGTCCCTCCTCCTTTGCTACCTTCTCTACATGCCACTTCTGATTCAAAGGAGGACAAGCCAAACTTTGATCAGTGTGCCCAGATCAATATCAGTTTGGCTAGTGCAAACATTGGATCGATGTACAATGGAGAGTGGGGGCATGCGGGCAAACTGGACTATCTCAGAACACAATTTAAATTGCTGCACCTCAACTTCTTGGGTCTTCAGGAAGCCCGCACACCTGAACTGTGCTCACGAGCCCAGAAGATTCTTCGCTTTGCGAGTGGGCCCTTGATGGATGTTATGGCATTGAACTCTGGGTCAATTTGGAACAGGCCTATGCGATGATGAGCAAGGGACCTGCCTTCTTTGAAGCGCATCACTTTGTCGTTGTGCACAAAGACCCACGTTGCCTGCTTCTTCATGTTGTCACTGAATGGGTTGACTTCTGGCTGGTTGTTGGGCACGCACCACAAAGTGGAGTTCCTCTGTCCGAAAGGGCTGAATGGTGGGAACAACTGAATAAGATCACTGCACTTTGTCCTCCCACAGCTCGCCTTTTTGCTCTTTTGGATGCGAATGCGGGACCAGGACAGGCAGATCACACATCAGTCTTCAACACCATTGGCAGCACCACATCGGGCACGCCTCTATTGAGAGCCTTTCTGGAAGATCGAGAACTTTGCCTTCCCTGCACATCAACATGTCATGAAGGTCCTCATACGACGTGGGTCACACCAGATGGAATGTCTGAACATCTGATTGACTACATCGCGATTCCGAAGGCCTGTCTACAGGAGTGCCTTTTGAGCAAGGTCCTTGATGAGTTTGACTTGGGCAACAGTCACCACGACCACATGGCCATTGCTCTCCAACTACAGTGGAAGGAAACTGGTCCTTCAACCTCCATAATGAAGCGATCTTCGAAGGCTACCATTGATTTTGGACAGCTTCAAGGTGCCCATGTGATGCAGGTTCTGCATGGTTATGTTGTTCCAGCATGGTCGGAGAACATTGAGGACCAGGTCTCCCACTTCAATGGCCACCTCCTTGAAGGCCTCCAACATCAATGTCCTTTGACGCGACACAGACCCAAAAAACCATGCTTGGATGAGGACACTTGGAATCTTCGTACCCAGAAACTTATAGCAAGACGAGGGCTCCGTCAGATTGCACGTCGCCATCGACAAGAACTCCTGCGTGCTTGCTTTCAGTCCTGGGCTACCACTTCTGACTATGACATTGAGGGCTTCTGGACATACCGAAGATGGCTTCTGTGTGCGAATGTCAAACTAATGGCCAGATTTCACACTTCAGCGGCCCATCTTAAGAAGAAGCTCAGAGACAGGAAGACGGCCTATCTCAAACAAGTCTTTGCGGATTTGCCCCCAGATGCACCTGCTTCTTCGATCCTGCATGCACTCAAGAAGGTCGTGGGCTCGACAAACTTGAAGCAGATCAAGCAGCAGACGCTTCCCTATGTCAAGGATTCATCTGGCCAACACTGTACCTCACCATCTCAAGCGCTGGATACTTGGATCCAGTTTTTCCAGAATATGGAAGGTGGTCGAAGAGTCAATCGACAGGAGCAACGTCAACTCTGGATCAAGAATCTTCAAGCTTTCCAGGCGACATCCCTGGACCTGATGATTACAGATGTTCCATCATTGGTTGAACTTGAGGCGGCCTTCAGGCATGTCAAGCCCAACAAGGCAACGGGCCCTGATCTCATTGATGCCAACGTCTGTGCGAGTTCTCCGGCTATCGTGGCCCGCAAAACCTACAGTCAGTTGCTCAAGCTGTACACACATGGTCAAGAAAGTCTCCTGCATAAAGGTGGTCGGCTTCAGCCGATCTGGAAGCAGAAAGGCCCTCGAGACGCCTGTTCTGCTTATCGCAGCGTGCTCATTTCATCGCACATAGGCAAGTCATTGCATCGCTGCCTGCGTTTGCATTCAGCCGATGTCTTTGAGCACTATTTGCAACTGCAGCAAACTGGCGGCATGCGGGGCATTTCTGTCACGATGGGAGTGCATCAGGCGAGATCATACCTTCGAACACGGCTTCGACAGCGCAAGTGCGTGGGCTTATTGTTCTTAGACCTGACTGAAGCATTCTACCGCATTGTCCGCCAGTTGGCTCTTGGGGGCCCACCGGATGATGCCGCCATAGTTGCTGTTGGTGATCGCCTGCAACTGGGGCCTGACCTCCTTCATGCTCTACATCAACACCTGGAGGATCAGTCGGCTGTCGAGCGAGCTGGCCTTTCACCACAACTTCAGAAGGTCCTGCAAGCACTACACACCGACACACACTTTCATGTCGGGATGCAGCATGACGCATGCAGAACGTCCCTAGGGACGCGCCCGGGCGATTGCTTCGCAGACATTGTGTTCTCGTTCCTTTGGGCTCGGCTCCTCCATCGCCTCGAACAGATGATGTCGGACAATGGCATTCTGGACAGCTTTCCTGCCGAAGATGGACTGCGACTTCCTGCAACTGATGTGTCAGAATGTGGTACGCAGTCTTTCCTAGGGCCCACCTGGATGGACGACACCTGCATTGCCTTTGCTACGGACTCCGCAGTGACGCTGGAACAGGCTGCAGGACGAGTTGGAGGGTCTCTTCTTGGGCTGTGCGCTGAATTTGCCATGAGCCCCAATTTAGCCAAGGGGAAGACGGAGCTCATGATGGTCTTCCAAGGGAAAGGAGCCACCCAGGCCAAGCTCAAATATTTTGGGCCAAGCTCCCCTCAGACGTTTCCCATCATTTTGGAAGATGGAATTCAACATTTAAGTGTTGTGAGTTCTTACACTCACCTTGGCAGCACCATTCATCATCGTGGAGATCTTCGTCGTGAAGTCCGACGCCGTCTTGGTTTGGCACATGCTGCTTTCAACCGCCACAGAAAACTTTTGTTTCAGAATCGCGGCCTGGATCTTTGCCGACGCCGTGAGTTGTTTCGTACACTGATTCTGAGCAAATTGCTTTATGGGGCGGAATCTTGGACGCTTCGAGATGGCAAGGACAAGCATTACTTGCACAGTGCGTTGATGCGGCTTTACAACCGACTTCTTCCTGTGCAACAGCATCCTCCCCGAAGCGACGCAGCCATTTTAGCAGACACTGGACTCCCTGATCCTGCCGTTCTTCTACGAGTTTGCCGCCTTCGACATTTGGGCCAGCTGTATGGCAATGGTCATAGAACGTCCTGGGGGCTTTTCAATGATGATTTGGAGTGGCAGGAGCTGATTTGGTGTGATCTGAAATGGATGTGGAATCAATTGAAACATTCCTCACAACTCCCTGATCCCCTGCAAGGGTTCCAGCAATGGGAGTACCTCATGCGACATCATCCAGGTTTTTGGAAAAGATTGATCCGCCGAGCCGGAGATCATGACAGTGGACAGCGACGCAACCTGCATATCGTGACCGAGTTCCATGGAGAATTTCTGAAGATTTTGCAGGATCATGGGCGCCTCTGCCAGACGATGCCTCATCATGAAGCTCTTTCTGGGGATCAAATCCATGCATGTATGATGTGTGAAAAACGTTTTCTCAGCAAGGGAGGATGCGGAGCCCATCTCTTCCGAGCTCATGGTCATGTCAACTCTGTCAGGCATTTATTTTCTACATCGCAGTGCGGAGCCTGCATGAAGGAATACCACACGTTTGCCAAGTTGAAAACCCATCTTTTGCAAGTGACGGCATGTCGCCAAATCCTGCAAGCACAACGGCTTCGTTGGCAACCCATGCCTGGAGCTGGCTCTCAGATCAATGCAACTATGGAAGCTGCCCATGATGGACTTCTGCCGCCATTGAAGGTGCAAGGGCCACTACTTGAACGACCTCATGGACGTGCAGACGAGGACTTCGACCAGGACTTTTTGGAGAAGATCTTCATTGACATTGTGGATGCAGAGAACATTGCGGAGTGTGAAAGATTGATTCGGACAGCAGCTCGAGAGACAGTCCTTTCATGGTCGACCTTCCAGGCCACGCTTGAGCGCTTTTTGGAGCTTTTCACTGATGCTGACGCGGCAGTTTTGCGGGTTCCAGGTGATGAGTTGCGCCATCTTCTAGTCACCTTGCGGTCTCCCCACGCTTGGACATTTTTGACCTCGGATGGCCGTGCCAAAACCTCACCGTGGCATTTGGAGATTGCCGCCTTGGAGCAGCACTGTCTACGTGAGATTGAAGGAAGAGAACAACATGATTTTGTCATACATCCACCGCGAGGATTTGCAAGAGAGAGATTTATTTTGCATCTCTTTGCGGGAAGGCGACGCCAAGGAGACTTTCAGTTCTTTGTGGACGGCCTTACAGACTTTCATGGACCATTTTTCATCCAAGTCATCTCGGTTGACATCGTGATCGATCCTCATTGGGGAGATCTCTCCAATGCCAAGATCCGTCAGTTTTGGATCTCGGCGATTTTGGATCGACAAATCATTGCCCTCTTGGGTGGCCCCCCATGCGAGACATGGTCGCGTGCGCGTGGACGCCACCTGCCTTCCGACGCTCCTGGAGATCATCAGCGCTGCCTGGGCCCTCGGGTTGTTCGAACCTTGGAAGAGGTGTGGGGCCTGTGTTCACTCTCTTTGCGTGAACTCAATCAGGTCACCATCGCCAACATTCTTATGGGATTTCAGCTTGTGGCTATGGCAGCTTTGGCCTGTACAGGCGGCATTGCAGCGGTCGAGCACCCAGCTGAATCTCCTCATCCTGAAGAAGCATCCATCTGGAGGACGCCGATCATGCAGTTGCTGCTCTCCCTTCCTGAGTGCGAGTCGATCACCCTAGCACAAGGCTTGTGGGGGGCTCAGTCGGCCAAACCGACGACCCTCGGCGTTTTGAACGCCCCGCAACTCAAGCAGGAGCTGCACCGGGGTCGTATCACCACAGAAGTACCAAAGAGTACTTCAATTGGAAAGGATGCATCAGGACAATGGGCAACGGCCCGTCTCAAGGAATACCCTCCAGGTCTCTGTTTGGCCCTTGCCAGAGGATTCCTTCGAGCCATTAGCGATGTCCCAATCAACCCTGAATTTCAGGTCTCCCGGCACTATAGTGACATTTTTGGTCCTTTGGTGTGTTCTGCATTTGGGCAGACATACGGACCCGACTATGCCGGTTGAGTGTTTTTGTAAATTCTTTTTTCCACTATTTGCTGGACACAGTCTCCAGCTGAATTTGTCAGAGACCTGCAATGGCCGCAGCGGAGCTTCGCTTCTTGGAGTCAGTGCCAAAAAAATAAAATTATATAAATAAATAAATATATATATATGTGTGTGTGTGGCCGCGAACATGTTAGAATATATTTCAGAGAGAATGGCACATAAGACGTCAGATAGATTGGCGGATAAAACGTTAGAATCAATGGCAGCATGACTGGCAGCTAAAATGCCGGAATATATGCAAGCTGGAATGCTAAATAAAATGGCGAATAAAGTGCCAGCATACAGTATACTTCTCAAGAGCTTGCCCTCAGCCTTAGCTGAACCTTCGGGATGGCGATGGAGAGAGTATACTTGTCAGATCGAATGTCAGTTGGTAGGGGGTCACTCAAAGAAAACGATTTAACATTTGGTAAACTAACATATATAACTTAACTATTGAAAATGGCCATAGAAATAGTTGATTTAGCGATTAAAAATGGTGATTTTCCAGTTCGTTATGTGACCGTTTCCCAGAGGGTAACATTTTGGTGGAATCCAGTGATTGCGACATCCTCCTAGAAAGCTACACTTCTGCAATCTAACGCTACGCTACGTGGAAATTAAATGAAATGAAAAATAGTAACGTTTTACAGACTTAATGTATCTTAATGTCCCAAACCAGACAAAGAAACCACCACCAATATGACCAAAAATGGGTGGTATAAAAGAATCCGTTGGTATATGCCATGGCTGCCATTGGGTAAGCTAAGCCCCACGGTTTACAGCTAAGTTCCGCCATGGGATGACTATTGATTCAGCTTCATGTTGCTGCCAGGAGGAAACTGCACAATAAGATTCAGGGATTGCCAGCACTTTTTGTGTTTTGATTTATTGGGCAGCTTGGCTTATCTGATAATCTTGGCTTCGAATCGTCAGCGATCAGTGTCATCAGTGTCGTGTTGTCCGAGAAACGGATGTTGGTTACATAGTGCTTGCGATTCAAAGCCCATCAGATGCTAGCCAGCCGGGGGCGCTTATCCGCCGCCCCCAAACAACTGAAGTAGCCGCACCTGTGGGCAGGCCAGAGATTTTCATCCCACTTCAACACGAGCGAACCCGCGAAGCCTCCCACCAGAAGCACCGGTGAATTTCAATCGGAATCTTCAGAGTGTTTTCAAAAATCCCCATGTCATTGTGTGTCTCAACCAGTCCAACGCTGATCGTTTCCCACTGTCTTTGTTTGTTCACCTTTGGCCTTTGTATTATACATGACTCATCAGCCACCGCTGGCTGATGGGGAATGCTGAGGCAATTCATGGGAAAATGTTGATTGCCTCTGTGGGCCGTTGCTCCTCGGCTGTTCGAAATGATGGAATGCGATTCAATGCGCGGCTGTTCCGCGCTTGCTGTCAGATTTTACTGCACTGGATGCATGCAAAAACATACGTACATAAACTATCATAAACTTACAACAGGTCAGTAGACATCAGTCTAATATATTCTAATCCCATCCGGAATTCGTCATGTTGGGATTGGGCTAGTGAAGGCTAGCGGCTAGCCAAGCTGCAGGTGTTTCCTGTCCTGAGTGAATTGAACTGCGCCGCGCTACCCACGTCTGCGGATGGAAAAAAAGGATGGCCCTGGCAAGGTGCGACGCATGGTCAGAGGGGTTGAAAAGATGTACCCTTTTGGAAGCATGGCAAGGGAAAATCCACGGATTTTGATCTTAACATTTTCGTTGATGATTGTATTCCAGCCATAGGCCAACAGCCAACAGATGAGACACACCCCGCAGTTTTACCATGGCAGATGCCCTGCAAGAGGTGAGACAAGCCCTGAATCATTTAATTTCATGGTAAATTCCGGACTTTCGGTGCAGGTGCAGTGTGAACAGTTCCTTGGTGATTCTGGTGTAAAGAGACCTTAGCCATCCTTAGCCGAATCAAATACGGCTGCATTTGTTGTAAAGCTGGGTTGGGGTGGGAATCTTCTCAGGCATTCTCAGGCTGCTTTTTCGCTTTTCGTTGGAGCCTTTTGCTGCAGAATGCTGCAGAAACTTGAGAAGCCAAGTTTGGTCACTCTCCCTCTATTTAAAGGCCCGGTTTTCAGCGCCCATATCAGTATATCAGTATTAGTATCATCCATCCACATATGGCGTATGTAGCCAAAAGCACCATAAAAGCACTAGCCATCAACAGATTCAACCATTTTTGTCAGCCCTCGTGAAGCTGCTCAGAAAATCTCAGAAATCAACAGAGAACCTAGGCACTGGATTGGTACGAAGAGAGCTGGACCGATATGTCTGACTTGCGGCTGAGCATTTTTCAGTGCCTTGCGCGCTCGGCCAGTAGCATTAGTAGTCTCCAAGTTGGAAATTGATCTTCCCTATGGCAAACCAAATTGTAAATTCATCTGTAATTGTCATCTAGATGAATCTAGATTTGTAACATACCACCAAATTATGATTCAGATCCAAATTGTGAGATTAGATGGGCGGACTCCGGACTCTAGCAACGCATTGAGATTTTTTTTATAATTAGGATAAGATTGGTTTATTAATGTATCTCACAAAGAGGTAGATATATACTATTAAAGGGGATCAACAAATCACCAAGACTATATTTACTAGCTCCTTCTTTGGGGGTCCCGTCCTGGTTCCATTTGAATGGGGCATTTAAGACCCAAGAAACCAGTCAGAAGCCATTCCTCAGTCACCGTCACAATCACACCATTTGGTTAGTGTATATACAACGTTTTGGCTTTATCTATTCCTTCAAGATCCTTCAAGCTGCAGGCTGAATCTCCCCACTTTGGTATATTTTCATGTTTGGCCAAACAACGATAAACAACGCGTCTTTGATTTGTGCCAAAACCTCCAAGTTTGCAAGTTAATCATTGATTTGTTCATTTTTATTGGGTGAAAGACTCAATGAAAATCTTTTGAAATCCAGTGTTTTCTTCGATTTTCACCTGGATGCTCAAAGATGTCCATAGATTTTCTTCATCGATTTTTCAATTTTCTAGCTACCTTTAGGTTTCCATCCATTTTTTCTTGATCCGTTCATCGCATAGCCCCCTTTGTCTTCGTGCAACAAAGGAGCTTTGGGCTGCCTGGGATGCTGCTGAAGTGAGGCAGGGTGGAGCCAGGGCCTGGATGTTGGCGGATGATGCTATGAATGGTGATGGTACCTCTGGGTAAATGAACAGACATACAGTAGATCAGTAGACCCTGAAAATGGCAGGTGTTTAGTTGAAACGTATCTTCCAACCCCTAGCTCCAGGGTCTATGTTAATTTACTGGAGGGTATAGCATAGTTAACAGTAGTTAATCACCGTATATAATCAATAAAATGCCAATAATACCTCAATAATGTAGCAAACTTATATACATGTGGTTTCATAAGATTTACAATACTATGATACTACATGTATCTAACTTATAACTTATAATGATTTAACAATGAGTTTTTTGAACATGGAGTTTCATCAATCAGGGTACCATGAAACGTGTATAATGTATATATATATATATGATTTATAATGATAATTTGAATATTGGATAATTTAATAGTGGGATGATAATGGTATAATTACTGGTAGTATGCCATATAATGGTATAGTATCATATCTAATGTATCCTGATGCAATACGTAAAACATTGTATAAATACCACAATAATATTGGAAATTATTTGTAATATTTTATTATTAAGCCCACGTCGTGATGTCACTGGAATGATGGTTAGAATTGGGGGAATCCCCCAAATGGCGGTATGATAGCAGAATCGGAGCCTGCAAACTTCTGATCTCGGGGTGTCTGTGGCCATGTGTGAGCGTCATTTTCAGTATCCAGTGATATCAGGAAATCTTGTCCCATGATTTTTCCCATTTTCCTGATCATTTCACGCCATGATGTCCTTGGTACTGAACCAAAAAAAAAATTATGCTGCCGTGCAAAATCCTCCAGTGGGGGCCCAAGGCCACACATCAGGTTGCTACAGAGGCGGGTGCCATATCCGAACTGTGGCTGTGTTCCAGTGGATGATGCTTGGTGGCATTCCTGGGCCGTTTGCTGGTGAACATGGTTGCAATTCTCAATCCTACCCTCCGGTAATTTAACATAGCTATTAAAAATGTATAGTAGATATTAGTAGATTACTTACCCTATATAATATGAAAAGGTGATGTTCGGTAGCAAACTCTTCAAACTCCAGAGGGCAAACGGTTGTTGCCGGGGTGTTCTCCTTCGCAAGACTGATGATTTCACGAAAACGAATCTTCATGAGCTCTCCATACTTAGCATAATGTTCGATACACATACAGCAACATCTGAAACTATGCATTTACCTCCTTCCCACCTTGTAACACTTGGACAGACTAAGGAGGCTTCAAGCGAAGAAGAGACGCATTTGGTGACCAGCAAGGAGCAGTGGCATTGATTTCAGTGGCTGGTGATCTCACTTCGATCAAAATCACCGCCAGGATGCCGAAAAGCCGACAAACCAAAAGGACGTGTCCAAGACGCCGGTCGTTGGGACTCAGCTGCTTCGTGGGCAGGATTTTGTCACCAGTACTAAGAGATACTAAAAGCATTGACGACTTCATTTGAAATTGCCAAATGCCAACTGGGTTTGAAATGGCGAATGGCATCGAATGGCGAATCGCCAGACATCGGTCATTTTTTGTCAAGAAGCTGAGTCAGCTGGTGGCTTCACATACCCTCCGGCACACAAAGATCCAAGGGTAGAACGTCTCCATTTTGATGTATATTACCATCTGGTTATTTGACATAGCCATGGAAAATCCCTCATAAATGGAGGTTTTAATGGGAAATCATCTATATAGGGCCATTTTCCATGGCTATGTTAAATAACCAGAGGGTATTTATTTATCAGTGCACTTGTCCCTCGCAAGTCCCCATTTCTTCGATTCCAAAAGTCGGCATTACTGTATCAATGCTATTGTTAAATCAGTCGTATCACTGTTTCGAACACAGGACATCGAAATTTATCACAACATCAATGGCCATTTCAGGAACCGATTGATTGGAGGTACCTACCATAAGGCCTATTTCTTAGGCCTAAATTTCAGGGAATATCCCCACAATTCATATGGCCGGAAGATGGGGTACTGGTGGGATGGACTTTTTGGAAGTTCAGGCCACAAGAAATGGGAACATGGGCGATATATATCCTTTGGTCAACGAAGAGATTAACAGTTTGCGAACTTGAACATGGCCCATAGAATCCCATAGAAATAGATGGATTTACATGGATTTACCCATTGAACATGGTGATTTTCCAGTTCGTTATGTGACAGTTTACCAGAGGGTATATCCTTTAAGGTAATTTCACATTTAACATAGCTACGGAACATTTCCTGTTAGAGTTATGAGTGGAAATTACCGGAGGGATATTCCCCAAATGGCGAAAATCATATGATACCAGTACAGCACTGGATTTGGGGTGCCCTATTCTCAGACAAACCCAAATCTGTGCACCCTCTGGTAATGACTAACATAGCTATTGAAAATGGCCATAGAAATAGTGAGTTTTCCCATTCAAAATGGTGATTTTCCATAGTTATGTGACAGTTTACCAGAGCGTAAATAAAACGACGTCACCATGGCGTCACACCGGAAATGATGGTTTGTGAGAGGAGTCAAGTTGGAGAGATCGAATTTTCCAGGCATCCGGCTGGATGGAACGACAGCCACAATGTTCTACGTGTAGCAATAAATGGATGTCAAAAAAACATAAGAAAACATGACGAATCAGACAATGGATAAATGGATTATAAATGGATCAATCAATGTGGTACGGTCACCTGACATGGATAAATAAAATAAAGATAAGAAAGCCACCCTGAAGAGCGCGGAGGAGCAGCTCCGCTTCACGGCTTTGCAGGGCGACCGGGAACTTCACAGGAACAGTTGGGGGTTGGGTGGTTGGTTGCACAGCTGAGAAAAGATGGTATAGTCATAGAAGATGCATTCAGCAAAACAATGAATTAATTACGGGAACATACTGGAACCACAACTTAAGGACTGCTTTTGATGTTGCTTGCATGTTCGTAGTTGCACTTAAGCATGGGAATTAACGCAAAAACAATGGCAGCAGCTTTTGCTAGGGCCTAGCGCATGTTGAAGTACTGAAGCAACAAAGTGAAGAAAACACAAACAGTCTTGGAGATAAGTGGCCAATAGCGATAGCTGACTTATCAGCAGCAACTTTGTATTCCTGGGGAAGTGAGGGAATTTTGCATCCCCAAGGCCAAACATGGAACTACAAACAAACCTTGTCCAGTAGATGTTTGTTTCCTGATGTATTTCTCGTATTTTGTTATTTTTTTCAAGGTGATCAGATGTCCCTCTTCTGATGTATTATGGCAAGGGGGATCTGCAAATGGTGGATGGTCCATCATTCTCCATTGCCAGGTGCGATGTTTGGAACATCATTCACCACTTTCATGGCCAGCTACCTACCCAGGGACCCACCATGTCACTGTCCATTCTGTTACCATCTGTTGCCACATCCGAAACTCAGCATTAGAAGGCTCAACTTAGCTCGGACCAGGCTGCGCAAGGTGGTTCTGGTCATTTGGCAGGGGGAATAGGTGTGATTGGTATGTAGTTTAATGGAAGGATATGAAATGATTTTCAGGCATTTCATATTTCAGCTGGATGGTTGTGGATAATCATGATTAATCATGATCGCCTCAACTTCAGGCTGAAAAGGTGGCTCGGTGGCTCCCATGGGTTGCGGAGCCACCATCCAAGCTAGCCATGGCCGAGATTATAATGCGACCCACAGTGAGGCGAGCAATGCCACAGAACGCGTGGGTGGCCAAAGGAGACTTCTTGAGTTTTAGAGCAAAATTCATTGGTTCAATGCTAGAATAAGTTCATGTGCCCCATTTGTCTGACCCAAGCTGTAAGACTCTGCAGGATTATTTTTGGATCTTGTTTGTCCGCTTCCATGGTCTTGGGGGGTTGCTGGTTTGTGTGATCTAAACGGAGAGATTGCTGTTCTTTGCCCACCAAAACTGTGTTTCATGAACAGCTTGTGCGAAACCAAACCACCCCTCCCCGCCGTTTAACCAAGCTCTTTCATGGCAAAGTGTCGTTTGGAGTTTGGAAGTGACATGTCTTTTGCTGGGTATTTATATATATATACAGTATTCCATTATGAAGTGCCAGGATATCATTTGGGGCTGATTTGGATATCCAGAATGCTTTGGATGGTTCCCCTTGATGTATTGTGCATTTGGGACGAGCTGCTGGTCCCAAGCATGCTTCTCTAGCCCTTGGTTGGGACCACTATCCCAGTTGACTCCCATGTGAAGATTTGTGATGGCTTGAAACCATGGTTTTCCAACCACCATTGGATCATCACTTTATCGTGGTTAAATCCCAGTTTCTTCATGTTTTTTGTGGTGCATGTTAAAACCACCAGATCCACCCTACTTTGAGGTTGGCATCAAAGTGGGTTAAGTCCATATCGCAGACAGGTCAGCGTCGTGGTGACCACCCTTGCGGGTCGAAACGTTTGCACCCTGCGAGTCACGCCCGAGACGTCCGTCAGAGAGCTGAAGCACGCAATACACAAGGAAGGAGGACAGATTGGTGATGACTGCGGCAGAACTATGGCACAGAATATCACACAATAAGATGCACTCAGATATAGTCATATAGTGCCTAGTGCGATATAATTAGTTCATCAGCTACGGTAACTATATATTTCCATTATATACGTTTCATGCTTATCATGCTTATCATGTAGTTACATACTTATTATGCAATATTACGCCATATACATTCGTACTCTGTACGTGCTGTTCTATACAATATATATATATATACATATGTGTGTGCGTGTTCTATATGTCTATGCATGTATATATATATATATGTGTGTGTGTGTGCGTGTTCTCTATATACCTATATATATATGCAACATATTTAGAGTTACAACCTATGGAGTGATGTGATGTGTGGTGAATGCTCCTGATTTGGGATGGCTGGTTCAACCGGTCCACTTCAGGACCACCCGTCGTATTTCAACTGCCCCGCAACCGCATGAGTCTGGGGTGGCTAAAACGCTAAAGGACATTATTGTTGAATGGGGTGCATCGTGCAATTCATGGGATTGTACTGGATTTCATGGGATTTATATAGTTACTTTATACCTTTCTTTGCTTTAATGCGATGAATGGGATCTTTAAAGTGCTGATTGCTGGCACCTTTCCGTCATCCACCTGGCATCCTCCGAATCAGTTGGGTCGTAGAGTTTATGCTACATGATCCCATAGCCAATGGTGACTGACTGCTTGAAACTGCCAAGTGAAGCTTAAAAGATTGAAGCTGGAGGGCCCTTTTGAATTGATAAGGGAAAAAACTCATCAGACTCTATACTCTATACTCTATACTTTCATATGCAGTCTATACCGTTTTTCATGAACGGCAAAGACCGTATTTCACATGTCAGAAATTGAGAAGACTTCTGAGGCTGATATGTGCTACTGGAAGCTTGGGAGATGATGAGACCTGCGACAGCTTAGATTGGCATGGAGATGTTTGTGGCTCGTCCTTTGCATTCCTTGAGCCTGATATGGACTCCCAAAAGTTCCAAAGGTCAATGAAAACGTTGATGGTTTCCATTGTGTGTATGGTTGGTAATTTCAAATCATCGAATGTGATAGACTTCTATTTTCCTAAGTGCCTGCGATGGTGATTCAGGTCTGTATTGATGATATGCATTTGTATTTATATACTGTAGATATATTTATATGCACATATACATACATTCCTGTATATACATATATATATATATATATGTGTGTGTGTGTGATATGTATAATATGCATGTGTGTGTGATTTCTCTAATATAATCTCACCTAAAAACAGAGCTGAAATCAGCTCTCCGCTCGCCGCTTCGAGGCCTCTGTGTGCTGAGCAAATGCCTCGACATCGATCAGCACCTCCAAAGCTTCTCATCGCCGCCCGGAGCGTTTGGCCCGGGCCTGGAGGCTTTGGATCTCATGGCGCCTTGGCATACCTTGGGATGGGACCCGGCAGAATCAGATGTCAGATGATGTTAGTTCTTGGTGAAAAGCCAAGGTTGATTCGACTCCATGTGCCCTGATTTTTTTTTTCACATGTATTTTGTTGTTGAAAGGTGTGCAGCTTCAAGATCTGCGGCAAGTGTCTGACAGGCATCATGAGGCGACATCACATCATTATATATATATATATATATATCATATCATTATCATCATTGGATGTTTGTTGACTTCCAACTCCCAGGACATTTTGGCGATGGGTGAGGACCTGTTATCGCAAGAGCCCAGTGTGTTGGAGCCTGGGATGAGGTCGGTTTCAGGTTTTCTTCCCATATTGACTTACCGAGACAATAACACACATAACTCACCAAAAACACATCCACATCTCTACTTTTACTCTTTTACTGCCGATTGCCCTAAGATGGTGATGGAAAGAGAGAGAGAGAGGAAAAAAACACATCATAGAAAACATTGATCATGTCTATACTCACCACATTTGGAGATCCACCAACATTGTTTATTTTCCATATTGTTTTGTGCCACTCTTTGGCCTAGCCCTCAGGAGTTGAGGGGTTCCATCACCCTTTGCGGTGCCATTCTGGGCGACCTGCAGCACTTGCAGAATCTTCGCCACGTCATCACAGCGCAGCCCGGGACGGGGCTGCTGTTCCTGGGAATTACTTGGCGGAGAAGGCGGAAAACGAAGTGGAGGCAGGAAGATAAGAGGGAGGAACTGTGGTGTTGAACTGGTGTTGGGGATGGGATGTATAGCTGTGGGGGGTTAGGGAGGCAATATGATGCAAGCAATGTCATTAGTAAAGAGGCAAAGGCCTTGGGTTTTTGTTAGACAGATGGCCAAAATCATCTAGAATCTAGAAATCATCTCAAATCACATGTTATTGAACCCATCTCAGAGCACCTCTCTGAGTTTTTTCAGCCATGAAATGGTCCACCAGAGGGGAACATCGGCATCACCCTCTCCTCGCCATTTGGCAAGGGATGGGGCAGTGAGGTGTTGATTCTTCTGCTACTGCTCAAGATCAAGCCACTGGGCTTCAAAATCAATGCGAATGTGTGAAATTTGTGGAAATTTGACACATCCCAATTTTTATGATTCCATGATATTTGGTGAATTCGATGTTTCAGGTTCGGCCCTTGTGCGGGGATGTGGTGCTTGGTTCGTATGACCTGCTAGGTATCCAGACCGCATTTGGCTACTGCGCGGCGCAGGAGTTTGGCAACAGCTCTCACTTTCGCACCGAGTGCATCAGGAACCAGAAGGGAATCCATCCGATTCACCTCGGAACAGGTACAAAGTAGGATATAGTAGGGTAAAGCACCTTGAAGAAAGGTATATATGTCATGAGGGCCCCAGAAAAATTACCATACTTAATTCCATACTTGATCTTTTGGTTCAGCGGCCTGACAGTTTTCTTTTGTCTCAGCGCGCCCGTTTTCAAGTAGCACGTTCAAGCATCCACAATAATTCCATAAATAGCTCTCGAACTTGGGAGAGCCATAATATATGCCAAACTAATTCAATATTTCAATATCACATTTTCCGATTTAGTGGATCTCTCGGACTTATACTGACCATCCCAATATATCCTGCCAGTCGGTAATTTTGAGGCCGCGCCTTTACCAAACCATCCACATCATCCTGATAGGGCTTGGCTGGGCATTTTCTTCACCTTCGATGTGTTGAAATTGCTGGATTGTTGCCCCCTTCTTAAGCGACAATCAACATATATCAACATTGTTGCTCCCAATCCAAATACCAGGTATTCCATGGTATTCCAATCCAAAGATGAACGGATCAAGATAAGTTCAAAAAACGACACCATCTTCGTTTGCCGGACAACCATGTGCAGCCATTCTAACACCGAAATCCATGGAAAACGACTGGTAAACGATGGCCATGTTTCGATATGGCCTTGGAGGCGCTACGACCTGAAGGTGGCCCTGCGTTTCCTCCGCATCTTGGAATGGCTTCCACTGGCCGCGGTGGTGGGGTCGGCGCACCTGTGCTGCTTGGGAGGCATCAGACCCCTTGGGGGTTTGAACCTCAAAGAGATTCAGAAGCTCGGTGATCAGAATGCAGCTGCCATGTCGATGTTTTTCAGGGCTTATGGATACTATGGGGGTCATGGTTATTCTACCCTCTGGTTATGTCAGACATAGCTATTGAAAATGGCCATAGAAATAGTGATTTTTCCCATCAAACATGGTGATGTTCCATAGTTATGTGACAGTTTACCAGGCCGGGTAAGTGTCTCACCAGTTCAATATGATTTGGGCAGCATGGGTTGGGACTCTCATCCGTGAACTTGGAATACCCGGTATGCCAAGCCCCCAAAAATCAGAGAAACCTCGATGTTTTTGATACAAAACTGTGGTTTCCGGCATATTCTCCCACCGCAGCCAAACATATTTCTTTCACTACAAGCCTATTATGAAGCACATTTAGGCAAAGAGTCTTTCCCAAGAAATGGGCTTCACAAAATGAACATTCTGCACGCACTCGAAACGCATGCCGTTTTTGGTGGTTCTCAACAGCTGTATTTTGGGACCAACGTTGGAAGCTATCACCTGGAACTGATGGGAGGAAGCTTCAAAATTATTCTATTCAAATATCGGCCCCGAAGCTGATGTGTTTATATTGTTCATGATTGTTCCATCCCCCTAACCATTGCGTTTAGGACGGCCACAAGAAAAGGACACCTAGTTGAAGCAGCATCTGGCTCAAATTCACTACAGAAACACGCAGCTGTGAAATTCCATTTTGCCCCTCAACCAACTGTAGAGGTGACAATAATGCATCCCCGTAAAATCATTTACCATCACCTCAGAAGCACCGCATTCTCAAGACTACATCAGCATGAAACATCATCACAATTTCGTATAATATATATATATATATGAATATATATGTCATAAATGAATCAACATCGATGTTTTAAGACGTTTGAATCACTTTCTCCCAGCCATCATCAGAATCATATCACCCCAGCCGTGTGTCCATTTTGCCATGACCGGGCTGCTTCAGCATGCTCCCCTGCTTCGGAGACCGATGCCTCGGCGGCGTTGCACCCAGCGTCTACGGCCACGGTGGCCACGGCGGCCATGGTGGCGGCCACGGTGGCGTGGCATCGCCGAGCCCGGCGATGCGGATGAGCCCGTCGGCTTCGAGTCATCCGGAGGAGAGGCTGTTGAAGCCATGGATGCAGCGCCCTGGAGATCAAGCGGATCAAGTGAGCTGTTTGTTTGATGATGGTTTAAGTTGATCAACAAATATATCAAAACCATGGATTTTAGATGATGTTTGATGATCAAAAACCCATGGAATTTAGATCACGATGGTTAAAGCCATGGATTTTAGATACTTTTTTTGGGGGGGTGTGGTGGGTTAGGTATGGTTACGTCGCCCCCCAATTTTTTTTGTGATAAACGACGAAACTGACTACCATACTGTGATTGCAAATGGTTTCCAAAGTTGACCTGGATTTGCCCTCTGGTTATGACTAACAGTTCGCCATGGTATAGATGGCCCATAGAAATAGATGGTTTACCGAACTTAAAAATGGTTATGTTCCATGGTTGTTAAATAACCAGATGGTATATTTGACCTATTTTGGGTCAAGCAGTGGTAAAACATGATAAAACGCATACTTTTGGAGTGACAAACCGAAGATATTTGTTGGTGATCTGAAGATATTTGTTGGACCGTAGGCAGCTCACTTTTTTCAAAATCCAGGTTCGTGTCATTGTTGAGCGCGCTCACTGCTGCCATCATCAGTCTTTGGTCCTTACGTGACCCCGGCGCTTGTGTTTCCTTTACAGAGAAGCAGGCCTATGCACCAAAGCAGTGCAAGGCCCTGCAAGGCTATGCGGATGCCAATACACATTTGCTGCTTGTTGGTCAAACCTGTGGCACTGTGGTCAAAAGTTGGATATCTACTGTAACGATATCTATACAGTGTATTTTACCCATATTGAGGATGGTCATACAGCATTTCATTGGGGTTCTTAATTACCAATAAAGACCAACACAAGAATTCTCAATAGTGGTGGGGTGACATCATAACCCATATACCATGTTTTGACCATGGTACATACTGGGGCATAGTCACAAAGCAAGGAAACGCAGGAGTATAGTTATTTCCAGAGGGTCAATAAAGATCAATGCATTAGAAACTCTACGACGTCTTGGCCATCAGGCACAAGACCCAATATGAACGATCAAGGGAACGCAACAGACCCTGTACTCCATACAAGGGCCAGATGAATTTATATGAATTTATGTAAGGAAACCACCCTGAAGGCTGGATGGTTTCAATAGGCCGTGCTGCCGTGCTTAGTCGGTCGTTTTTGACCAGACGACACATTGGTGCAGCCGAATAGCTGGAGGATGTTCCAGCCGGCATCACGCAACCGAGTCGTTACGTGGCTGCACCAAGGCTGGGCTTCTGCTACATGAACTGCGGAGACACTGAAGTTCGCATCTATGCATGGTCACTACTCTTTGGAATGTTGCTTCAGTCACTTGGAATTTGCTTGAGTTGATTGCAGTTCAATTCCCCAGCATGGGACCTTCAGCATTTGGGGTAAGCGACTCAGACTAGTTTCGCACCTTTTTTGGAAACAAACCCCAATAAGAATTCTTTGACATTCCATCATATTAATTTGACGGTATTGTTGAGCCCCCCGAAATGATTTGGTTTCCCTATCCTTAGAGACTCAATCCAACTATAGATCATGATAAATCCATACAATGCGGTGCCCCCAAGATAGCTAAGTGGCTTTATAACTTGATTACAGGAGGTTGCGCTGGATACAACTATATTATAAACTAGATATAAACTATGATTCTCATTGATTTTGGCAGTAGAGGTGCCCCAACTTCGGGCCGAAGACGCCGAAGACGCCGCAGACGCCCGAAGACGCCCGAAGACGCCCGAAGACGCCGAAGACGCCCGAAGACGCCGAAGACGCCGAAGACGCCCGAAGACGCCCGAAGATGCCCGAAGACGCCCGAAGACGCCGAAGACGCCCGAAGACGCCGAAGACGCCGAAGACGCCCGAAGACGCCCGAAGACGCCGAAGACGCCCGAAGACGCCGAAGACGCCCGAAGACGCCGAAGAGGGCAGTAAGAATAGACTAGTCCTTTCTTGTTCTCGTCCTCGACACTTCTTCTTCGTTCTTTTCATCCCCTACTTCGAGACGCCGAAGGAACCGCCACGAAAGACGCCGACAGCAGACGCCCGAAGACGCCGAAGACGCCCGAAGACGCCGAAGACGCCCGAAGACGCCGAAGACGCCCGAAGACGCCTGAAGACGCCGAAGACGCCCGAAGACGCCGAAGACGCCCGAAGACGCCGAAGACGCCCGAAGACGAAGAAGACGCCGAAGACGCCCGAAGACGCCGCAGGGTTCCGAACAGGAGTTTAGAAACTAACTCCAGATTTCTTTTGTGTCGTTTTACTCCGACCATGTCCGACCAACCCCAAACTTGTCATTTTGATTTATCTTGAGCTATGTTTTATCTACCTCCCTCGGCCCTACCACACAACACGTTCAACATATGAAGCAAGTTGACATGTCGAGTCATTCTGCTAGTCATTATTATTATTATAGATTTAGTCCCTTCTCCACACAAAACACTATGTTCAACATATGAACCAACTTGGCATCTTGAGTCATGTTTGAAATGTCTTTTCCTTCCCCTACAACAAGACAATACGTTGAACAGATGAAGAAAGTCCGCATCTTGAGTCATGATTGAAATTGGACCCAACCAAGCAATATATACATTCTGGCCCCTACAAAACACACCGTTCAACATCGTTCAGCATGAACAAGCCATCTCGAGCCATGTTTAACAGGTCCTTTCCCTACCTTTGCAAACCAATACGTTGAATATATGAACAAAGTAGAAATGTCACGTCATCTTTATATTTTGAACTCCTCTCCTTCCCCAAACAATACCTCGAACACACCAAAGAATGGGCTTTCGACATTTACGATTCCGTGACCCTACACTGCAATACCTTGAACATGTGATCATAGTTGGCATTTTGGGTCATTGTTATGATTTCTTCCCCTTCCTCCTGCCCTGTACAAACCGCTACATTCAACATATGACCCAACTTGGCATCTTGAGTCATTTTTGAAATATACCCCCCTCGACCTTTCAATATGTTGAACAAATGAAGTAAATTGACATGTCGAGTCCGCGTCATCAAGATTTTTTGCGCTTCCGATGTTACAAAACAATATGTTGAACCAACAAAATTGTCATCTCAAATCATTTCTAAAATTTACCCGCCCCTCGACCCTACAAGGCAATACATTCAACATATTAAACCAACTTGGCACCTTGAGTGATGTTTAAAATGTTTTTTCCCCCCTGCATATAATTGCCTTGAATATTGAACACATTATGTCATTTTTTTGCACCCCCAAACCTCCACAAAACAATACATTTGAAAGCAGAACAAAACTTCTATCTTGAGTTCTTTTTCCCCACCTGCCAGGTGAAGGTTTCTAGATTTTAACAAAGGTGCGACTCCTTCCTCTTCTTCCTCTCCTTCCTCTCCTTCCTCTCCTTCCTCTCCTTCCTCTCCTTCCTCTCCTTCCTCTCCTTCCTCTCCTTCTCTTCTTCCTCGCCGGCTGTGGATGCAGTGGAGTGCGGCTCGACCTGAGTGCCATGCCGCGAGATCAGGATGCCTGGACCCGGCAGCCATATCGCGCGCTCAGGAGGCTGTGGAGCGCGCCTGGACCCGAACAAACAGAATGGCAGAATATACGTCAGATACAATGCCAGAAAGAATGTCAGATAGAATATCAGAATATATTTGCCATAAATACTTCCAGATGGTATGTCGTAAACTCTGTCAGAACATATAGCGCGTAAGAGAGGGGAGTAAACTTACCTTCCACCAGCCCTGCAAAGCAATAGGTTCAACATATATTATATGAACAGTTGACACATGTAGTTAGTGTTATATAGATTTTCAAACACATCCCCTACAAGGCATTCAACATGTAAACGAACTGGGCATCTTGAATCATGTTGAACATGTTTTTTCCTTCCTCACAAAACAACACGTTGAATTTATGAACAAAGTCAAAAGTGTTGATTTATTTTCACATATTTCAGCCCCCCTACCCTACCCTACAAAACGCAAAGAAAATTGGCATTTTGAGTCAATTTTGTGATTTACCACCCATCGACCCTACCAGATAATATGTTGAACTTATGGAAAAAAATGACTGGCTGAGTTCTTCTCATCGGTTTACCTCATCAAAACACTACGTTTAACATAGTTGAACATATGAACCAACGTAGCATCTTGAGTTGCGTTTAAAATATCGTTTCCTCCCTTGCAAAGCAACACGTTGACTATGAACACAGATGAAGACTTAAGTCAGTTCATTTTTTTTATGCCTCCCCCCGCCACAAAACAATATGAATGTACACATGAAACAAATTGAGATCTTGAGCCAGTTTTGAAATTTATTCCCCCCCTGACCTTACCATGAAGTTGACATGTTGAGTCGGGTCATTGCTACAAACTTGCCCGCCCGTCCCTACAAAACACTACGTCCGTTCAACATTAGAGCTAACTTGGCATCTCGAGTCATGATTCAAATGTCATTTCCTTTCCCTTCAACAAAACAATACGTTGAACAAATTAAGACAATTCATCTTGAGTCATTTTTGAAAGTTACGACCCCCCGACCCTACACGGCAGTACGTTAAACATGTAAAGAAAATTGGCATATTGAGTCATTTTGTAGATTTCGCCGCTGTCTTCTTGAAAGCACTACGTTCAACATATGAACCAACGTGGCATCCTGAGTCATGTTCAAAAAGTATTCTTTATTCCTCAAAAATCAATACGTTGAATATACGTATGAACAAAGTTGAAATGTTGATTTGTCTTGAAACATTTCACCCCCCTCCCTTTCCAATTCATACATTGAACACATGAAGAAAAATGGCATCTGGAGTCATTTTGCAATTTACAACCCCTCGACTGACCCTACAAAATAAAACCTTTTGCATACCGAGAAAGCTTACATGTCGCGTCAGTTTTCAAATTTACCCTTCTCGACCCTACAAAGAAAATAGTTGAACATTTTGGAATTTTACCAACACCTTGACCCTACAAATCAATACATTCAACATATGGATCAAGTTGACATGTTGATTCATTCTATTGGATTTACCTGCCCTGTCCCCTGCTAAACATTTTGTTTAACGTATGAATCAGCATGGCATCTTGGCTTATGTTGAAATGTTCATTGCCTTCCCCTACAACAAAACCATACATTGAACACATGAAAAAAAGGAATCTTGAGTCATTTTTGAAATTTACAGCCCATCGACCCTACAAAACAACACGTTGAACATATGGAGAGATTTTGCATGTCGAGTGATGCTTGGGATTTCCGTCCCTTCGACCCTGCGGGACAAATGGTTTAAGGTATGAAGAAACTTGCCATGCGGAGTCATTTTTAAAATCTACATCTCCTCGACCCTACCTAGCTAGCACCCCCTTCAACAAATGAACAAACTTGGCATGTTGAGTCATTGTTAAAGATCTACTCCCCTGTGCCCTACAAGAATATACGTTCAAAGTCGTTCAACAAACAAACCTGTTTGGCATCTTGAGACGTGTTTAACATGTCCTTTTCCATGCAAGTCAGAACCTTGAAGATAGGAACAAAGTTGAAACGTTAAGTCATCTTTTGTCATCCGCCCTCCCCCACAAGAACAATATCTTGAACACATGGGGGCAATTCTCAGCTTGAGTCATTTCTCAAGTTACCAATTTTTCAATTTATTCCCCACCTGCCAGGTGAGGGTTGTTAGATTTTATGTCAGTTGCCTCCTCCTGCCTCGTCCTCCTCCTCCTCCTCCTCTCCTCCTCTCCTCTCCTCCTCCTCCTGCTCAACCGCGACCCTCGACCACAGTGGGCTCTGTCGGACCTCAACCACGACCATCCACGCCCAGTGTTCCCTGCCGGACCTCAACCACGACCAGTGTTCCCTGCCGGACCTCAACCACGACCATCCACGCCCAGTGTTCCCTGCCGGACCTCAACCGCGGCTATCCCCGCCCAGTGTTCCCTGCCGGACCTCATGGAGGAAGATATGGGACAAAGAATGTGCAGAAGAAAGTTAGAAAGAATGTCAGAAGATATGCCAGATAGAATGCCAGATAGAATGCCAGAACATATGTCAGAATATATGCCAGAAGATATGCCAGATAGAATGCCAGATAGAATGCCAGAAGATATGTCAGATAGAATGCCAGAAGATATGCCAGATAGAATGCATCAGATTTGCCAGATAGAATGCCAGAAGATATGCCAGAAGATGCCAGATAGAATGCCACAAGAAAATGCCAGAAGATATGCCAGATAGAATGCCAGATAGAATGCCAGAAGATATGTCAGATAGAATGCCAGAAGATTTGCCAGTAAGAAAATCTATAAATGTCATGGTGGGGATCACACGAAGTAAAGTATTTTCCTTTTTCGGTCCTACAAAGCAATATGTTCAACGTTGGAAGAAAGTTGACACGTGGAATCGTTGTTGCGAATTTACCCCCCTTCGACCCTACAAAACAATACGTTCATTGTATGCGGAAAGTTACCACGTGGTGTCATTTTGAAAATTTACCCCCCCCCTCGAACCTTCAAAACCATACGGTTGATTCAACATATGAAGAAAGTTGACATGTTGAGTCATTGCTATAGATTTACCTTCCGGCCCCCTACAAAACACTTTGTTCGACATATGAACCGACTTGGCATCCTGAGTCATGTTTGAAATGTCTTTACCTTCCCCTACAACAAAGCAAGACGTTGAACGAACAAAATTGGAACTTCGAGTCATGTTTGGAATCTACGCCCACTGGACCATACACAGCAATACATTCAACATATGGATCAAGTTGACATGTTGATTCATTCTTTTGGATTTACCTGCCCTGTCCCCTACGAAACGCTATGTTTAGTGTATGAACCAGCATGGCATCTTTACTTATGTCAAAATGTTCCTTGCCTTCCCCTGCAACAAGACAATACGTTGAACACATGGAAAGAAAGGCATCTTGAGTCATTTTTGAAATTTACAGTCCCTCGACCCTACAAAGCAATACGTTAAAAAAACGGTGAAAGTTGACACGTCGAGTTTTTTTTACGGTGAAAGTTGACACGTCGAGTTATTCTTAAAATTTAGCCCCCCTCGACCCTACAAAGCAAACGGTTGAACAAGTGCAGAAAATTGACATGTGGGGTTATTTTTGCAATTTATAACCTCTCGGCGACTCCACAAAATACAAAGCAGTACCTGTAATATATGAACAAAGTTGACATGTTGAGTCGTTGTTTTGAAGTTTGAATGTACTCCCTCCATCTCCCCCCATCCCTTTTAAAACGCTACGCTCAACATATCAACCAATTTGGAATCTTGAGTCATTGTTATGTTTTTTCCCCGCTGTCCCCAACCAAAACACTACGTTCAACATATAAAACAGCTTGGCATCATGAACCATGTTTAAGGTGTCTTTTCCTTCCCCTGGAAATTATTACGTTGAATATATGAACAAAATGAAATGTAATCATTCTTATATTCGTTAATTCCTTCTCCTACAGCAAGCCAATATGTTGAACATGTGAAGAACATTGGCATCTTGAGCCATTTTTGAAACTTATCTCCCTCGACCTTACAAAGCAATAGGTTTAGCATATGAGTCATTGTTATAGATTTAACATGGTTTAACCCCTTCACAAAGCAATACGCTCAACAGAATATGTGGGGTAAATTGTTGAAATTTCCCGCCTATCCACCCTACAAACCAATACGTTCAACACACGAACAAAGGTCAGAGACAGGGCGTCAAAACGGACAAAGATCTCCTGTGGCAGTCGGTCAGGGGTCGTCAGGGGTCGTCAGGGGTCGTCAAGGGTCGTCAGGGGTCGTCAGGGGTCGTCAGGGGTCGTCAGGGGTCGTCAGGGGTCGTCAGGGGTCGTCAGGGGTCGTCAGGAGTCGTCAGGAGTCGTCAGGGGTCGTCAGGGGTCGTCAGGGGTCGTCAGGGGTCGTCAGGGGTCGTCAGGAGTCGTCAGGAGTCGTCAGGAGTCGTCAGGAGTCGTCAGGGGTCGTCAGCGTTCGAGGTCGTCAGAGTCGTCAGGAGTCGTCAG
>CAMXCT020000704.1:0-59652 GCA_947184155.2 Cladocopium goreaui | reverse complement strand
TCATTTTGTACATAGAATTGCACTATCTATATCTACATGTATGTTAATATGGAAATATGTACACACACATACGTACATCTTACCTGCGGCTATGTATCTATGAACGGATAACCACGTATCACAAAAAAAATGCACGTTCCGGCAAAACACAGAGATGTCTTCCAGTCACCTGCAAACGCCAGAGTTAACATCATCTGACAGACGCATTGCAGGTTTCTCTTTGTAATTCGGTTCACATGAACGCGTGTGTAAAGTATAAACAAGTAAGTACCTATACGTGGACATTGAACGACATATGTGCATATATTTCAATGTACATATATTTACAAAAAGTATTCATATGCACTGCAGATGTGTATGTATACACATGGATGTATTGCGCATGCCCGGGTTCAACTGAACACAACGAGAAAATCTGACATGGTTGCGCTGACAAAACCTCCAAAGCCCATGCTGTGTGAACTTCTGCGACATATCTCAAACACGTTCTGTTGCACATGTTCTGAAAAGATCTTGCGCTGAACATTCCGTGTCGTAGCCTTTGCAAGCGCATGTCTTGGGATCACATGATATGGCCGAATGATGACATACTTGTTGTCATGATCTCATCCACAGGTCTAAATGTTCTTCTGTCTCCTTACCTACCAAGCTTTTGCATGTCCGTCTGTATCGATCTGACTACCTACTGACCTCCTTGAATGTATTAGGGCCTGCTTCTATACGTCTTACCCTCAGCATCGATAGTGGAATTTGCGCGACGGAAATCGTGAGTTTCAGGAAAAACCTTTGGTTTGTAGAAAGTTAGCTTGCGTCATTTTTTCTGGCTTCGTGTTTCCTTCTTGGTGCTCTAGGCGCCTGCATCTGATTGTTAGCAGGACAGCCTGGTCGAGCAGATGTCCAAACTAATTTGGTGACATCAGAAGCCCCTCTGTGAATATCGCACATGGAGCCACAAAACTTTATGACTGACTTGAAAAATGTTGGAAAATAGTGTGTCAAAGGTCGCTACCCATAGACTTATGGACCCTTGACGGCCGGCGTACACAGAGAGCTTGCAGATTGTCATGTGACATCTAATTTGAAACCACACGGCGAAACATGAATACATTAAACGATCGCGTCGACAAAAAAAATGACCACAGCCTTGAACTCAGGAAGGTCCGGGTTGTTATGACGTACAGTGGCTTCACGGCAGGTTTGATTTGGGCCCGTACCCTGCGCGAACAATGTAATTTGTTTCGGGGCTATACCAACACAATGCCGGCGGGCAGGAACGTGGACCTTGTGAAAAACGTTATTACTTTCAACACATGGATTTGAACACTGAAACTTGAAATCTTCTATTGAAAATGAGTTCGGGACTGCAGCTTATTGCAACATCCGCACACAGGGTCCGGGGCCATTCTCATAAAACCGCTTAGCGCTGTGCGCGAATCACCATGAAGGAAGTCATGGTGGCACACGGGCGCAGTACGAATTTCTTGCACAGCACACTCAGCTCCACCGGGGCCTGGCCGATGACAATGAATTCTCTGATGACTTGAAGGCACGCACTGCCACTGCAACATCGAGTTCGCTGATAGGCACGAGGAACAAAAATTCAATATTTGACTTCGATCGTCGTTCAAGTTTCGAACCGCACATCACACCTATATCCGTTCCGGTGTGGCCACCAATGACGGTTGGCCATGTGACATGAAGACTGGATCGGTTCCCAATGACATGTATACTCATGTTTGCAACCGTCTTTAACGCACCGGCATGGAACTCATAAATGGCACTATGTGCCCCCAACGAGCTAGGCAATGGAAAGATGCCACTGATCCACAGGTTCGGCGCTCCATATTCTCTGCATCCGCTTGCACCCAGAAGCAGACTAAAAACCATGCTTTACAGAAACTTTACATGTTGCAACCCACCTGCCTGTAGACGTGTACAGTGTAAGACATGAATGTTGTTCACAAACCATGGCTGAGATTGTAACGCCCCAAAGACATGAAGGATTATTCCAACATGCCTCTCCACTTTCTCCCACGTGGCTGCGCACCTCAAAGCGGCGCGTCTGCAGAGGATGCCACATCAGCAGGCACTGCTGCGCGACGACTTGGCCGCCTGGGCATTGCGCAAGGTCGTTCCGGTATTTAATCCAAGCGAGCAGGACAATCACACCAATCGTTAGAACGCAACGTACTCAACAAGTGATGTGTTGCATCTGTTGTCACCTTAAAATCGTGCTTCAACTTGCGATTAGACGATTGGCTTCTGGTTCCTGCGCCACCGATCGATGGCAGGTGTGTCTGAGATTGTTTTAGAATTACGCGGCCAAAAGCATCGTGCATGGTAGAATAATGGGGCCGTCGACCCTGGATACCTGGAGCTTCTGGGGAGCTACATGGACAACAACGGCTATAGTGGTCAGGGTAGGATTGCACGCTTTCTATGTGGAAAAACATGTTTAAAAAGAAACAAGGTCGGAGTCTCGGCCTTCAAATGACCACAAAACGCCGGCTGGATCACAAGTTTATACTTGCAACTGTTTGCGCACGCAGGCAACTAACCAGCAAGCTAGAGGAGTTTACTGGGTGGGGGTAAGCAGTCTGGACATGAATGGCAATGTCACACGTGAAGACAACAGCATGTGATTGGGGCACAAAATGGCCAGCAGATAATGCATGCGCGATGCCAATGCAGCAGCTGTGAAGCACCTTGCAACCAAAAAGGCGAGGCAGCTGTCGCGGTATAAGTGGGATGCAGCAAATTGCGCACATTCGAATTTAGTCCGGAGCTTTGCATTATTCAGAAGGGCGGCAGGCGTAGCTTCAAGTGCGGCGGACTCGCACTGCGCAGCGCATGCGTTGGCGGGTTGGCAAAAGGAACGCATGGTAAAACAAATGGTTGGGATGCCTTCCTTGAAGGTTAGCGCAGTTTCGAATAACGAATTCAGAGGAGAAATAGCTGGTTGGACAAAGCCCTAAGTTTGACCATCGTTGGGTGTTGTAGCGCTACAGAACTTTGATCTGCCGCATGTGTACCATGCACTAATTGTTGCTCAGCTTGCGCAACAAAGCCTACATGTGGATGTTTGCAGTCAAGAAGCTTCTTCTGGGTAAAGACGGTGCGTTTGCAGACGGGCTTTTGCAGACGGCTTTGCGGATGCTTGAGCTTCCTGTTCTGGACTTCCTTGCTCCATTGCTTTGCTTTCTCCCTTGCCTTGTCCTTTCTGATGGCCACCTTCTGCGGGTCCAATTGATGCACAGGTCTGCGCAAGTCCTCTCTGGAAAGTGTTGGCTGGATGCGCCCCTCTTCAAGCGGCGGGAGAAAGCCTTTGGTCAGCCAACCTTGCATGAGGCTTAAGATCTCAGATTCTTTTCTTTGTGCCAAGGTTGGAGAGTAAGCGGCCGAATGATGCGCCAAGAGCTTTGCTAAGCTAAATGCTTCCAACTGCGGAGGAAATGTTTGGATGTGCTGCTGGATGATTTGCTCTTGACAGACTTTGAGCTGAAAGTGCAAAGCCTCATTGCTGCACGTGCCAAAGCTAAGGAGCTCCACTTCCTTCGGGGGCATGGCTTGGTGAAGGGCTGCTATGATGTGGGAACCGTTCCACAGGTACCTGAAGTGCGTGTAAGACGTGCCGGCTTTCAAGACCTGCTGGATTGTACGCCCCTTCTTATCCTTTCGCTTCATTTGGTCCAAGTGTTGGGCACAAAGCACTTCGATGTCATTGATGAATTCCTGGTGGCCGGAGTACGGCTTTGTCACCCGGGCATCCCAATCCCAGTCCGCTGGCACACCATCTTTGGCAACTCCATCTGACCACTGTCCTGCATCATGCTCATCATCTCCATCAGTGCCACCATGGAAGAAGGATCCAGCACATGGCAAGCGAAAGCGCAGCATAATCCGGAGTAGGTTCGATGACAAGGCCGTCCGCTTCTCACCAGTGCAAGCTTCCACTCGCAACACCAAGTGCAAGGCATCTTCTGCAACAGCTTCCAGGTTTGGCAAGACATCAGTGGAACCTTCCACGGAAGCAGGATTGTCAGAGAACATATACTTCACTGTCATGCGGGCATCATGTGGGAGCACCTGGGCTACAGCAGAGCGGAAACTATCCGGACCTTCTGCGCTGGAGGCTGAAACCAGGGACAGCTCCAGACCGGCCAAGGAAGGTATGCAAAGCATGGAATTCTCCTTCTTTCTGCTGCATGGGCATTTGTCCGATGGCGCTGAAAAGGACTTGGTAGGTCGCATCATGACTGCAAACCACCCACTCCGCATGCACGGTGGCAGTTGCTATCAAAGCAGTTCGCAGGGCCTGCACAGGCTTCAAAGCCATGACCTGCTCAAAGACGGCCTGGCGTGTGTCCCCTCGGCGACACCCAAGCCAAGCACAAGGACTACCTTGACAAACCCACTCAGTAGTGATGTCATTGAACATGCTGTGGATCTTGCCTCTGTGCTTGATGGCTTTGGCCAACACCAAGTCCGCAAAGTCATTGCTAATGTAGAGCATCTTGTTGATTCGGAGTGCCTGGGCTGTATGCTGCTTGAGGACATACTTCGGCCCAGCGCGGGTCAGAAGCAAAGCCATGTCGACCGTATTCTGCTTCGACACAAAGTGAAGGGAAGCTGCGTCCAAAGAGACCCAATCTCGCATGCACATGGCAGCTTGGGAAAGCAGGGTGTCCGTGCCGGCAGGACGCGCAGCCAAAGGACTCAAAGCCTCGCAGGGGTATATGCATGATACTTTATACATGCGATCAGAATACGAGAGGACACAAACTCTCCGACCCTTGGGCCCTGCCTGCTTCTGTCCAAAGATAGCGCACGCCACAGCAAACTGCTGCTTGACAGTGACAAAGTTCTTCTCTGCTTTGTGGTACTTTTCGACATGCGTGAGCAAGGAGGACCTCCTGCTGAACGATCGGAAGGGGCACAGGATGCACTTGTAAGTTGCCTCTGAGGCGTCCGGGTTGGAGCAGCCGGCTTGATTTTTGAGACCTGGGCACGGGCAGGTCTTAGCGCCAAGGTCACGCTGAAAGTCAGTTGGCTTAGTTGCGCTAGAAGTGTGTTTGTTGCGCTGTCCAAACATGTGTGCACATGTCAGCCAGCAAGGCACACCCCTGTTCCCATGCAATAGAAAGCCAAAAAAACACATCACGTTTCATTCGTCCCGCTCGCACTTGGGCGGCGATCACTGACTGAGGCCCAGACGGGTAATCTCTTGCAATACTTCTCTTTCCATGCAGGCGCGAACTTGTGGCGCCACGGAGCTCCAGCCCTCCTCGGCCTCCATTCCTGCTTTCAGTTGGACTTCCAGGCAAGTCGAAGGTGCTTCCTTTCTCCTCCTCTTGGCCGCGCGATCGTCTGCGGAGAGCACATTGACTTGGAAAACCTGCGTCCCGTGAGCTTTCGACAAGTGCTTCCACAACTTTTTTGCATTGGTTTGGATGCATTCTTCCTCGGCGGAGCTGTAAATGTGAGCAGCTTCCTGGACCAGCTTCAGTCCGTATGCATGGCCACAATCCTTGGCTGATGAGCTCGATGCATGTAGCAAGAAACACATTCCATCGCCGCACTGCTCTGCTTGAGACAAGGACACAGGCTCTATGGAAAATTGAGGACAAAGCTGCATCATGTGCTGGTAGGACATAGGCTCTGGCAAGTTGGATGTTGCGGCCTTCAAAGGGTCAGCCTCCTCGGGGAACAAATTCAAGAGAGCAGTGCCGATACAGGAGTAACACCCAGGAATGTGATGGATCGCGCCCATCCTGATCCCAGCATTGTTTTCCAAAATGGATTCCAGGATTTGCTGCACTGTGAGCATGGGCGGGCTTCTGTCCAGTGGTTTGACCTGCATCATGATTCCAGTCTGACTGTGGAAATCTTCCAGCAAAGCCTGTTCACTTGCTGCTGAATCTACTTCTTCACCTGGCATGCTCAGATTCGCTTGCGGGACAGCAAGCACTGCGTCAAAGACTGGTGCAACTAGAGCGAAGCCATGTTTGGGCAGGAGGCCGCAGAACAGCTGCATTGCTTTGTGTTCCTTGTCAAAAAGCAAGAAAGCCATGGCGGAAGTTTCGGGCCGCGGGCGCTTTGCTGCTTTCATGTCTTGAACTACCGAGGGGAATTTTTGACAAAGCACCTCCCGCAACTTCATGGCATCTGCAGCGAGGCCCTCCAACAAGGGACAGGCCACAGGTGAACCGCTCGCGCGAGATGGAAATGCAAAGCCAAAAGAGGCCATGAGGAGCGCCTTTTTGGCATCATGCTCTGAGAAGGAGAACCAAGACATCACCACTTGGCGCCATTCAGCTTTGAAAGCGTGATACCGCCGAAAGCACGGCAAGTCCATGGCATACTCTTCAGCGAACTTGAGGGCAAAGTGGATCACAGCATTGGGCATGTCGAACTCCTTTGTCCCCAGTGGGCTGCCGTAGCTTCTGGCGGAACGAGATAGGGTTGGAAAGCTCACCCATGGAAAGAAGACACGTCCGAGCGATTCACCTGCCACTTGTTTTTGATGCCCTGTAGTCTTCACAGTGACCAAGTCTCCGACGGTCTCGTTGTCTCTTTCACAAATCTCTGCAACTTGTCGGGCGTGCAAACCCTTCTCTCCAAGTGTGGATGCAGCATACTGCTTCAATCCTTCAAGGTTGATGTTGCAAGAGATGGTCCAAGAGTCACCACGAGGAAGGCCAGTGGGGTCATCCATGGTGTCTGCCAGTGAAGCTTCTGCAGCTTGTGGCCAAGACCAATCTTGCCAAGTACCAGCAATTTCTTCAACCCGAGCTTCACCTAAGCATGTTTGGAGGCAAGTCTGCCAGGCGTCAACATTCAAACATCGACGTTCGAAGCGGTCCAACGCATTCCCAGCACGGACTTGGCCATCAACGGACCGAATGAGATGGGGGAACACGAGGATGGACTCCTTGAGGTACTCTACTCTGAGTTTCTTCCCCGGCTTCTTTGGCGGAGCTGAACCTGGATTGGAAGGGGCCAAAAGGCGATTGACTTCCTTGGCAGAGAAAAACTGAGTGGTGACAGCCGCATGGGTCTCACGAATGATCCGTTCGGAGCGGCTTTGCGCTACCGGAATTTCTGGATGTGCAGGTCCTTGTCCTTCATCGGGATTTGGGCGCTCGCTGCAGCGGCTCATCTTTTGGAGGAGCCAATGCGTGTCCTTGTACAAAGTGGTCTCGGGCATGAGGTACTGCAAGTTGTCACTGCACTTTTGCAGACCATTGGAGCGAAGATGTGGAAAAAGAAAATCCAAAAAAAAGCACCAAACAGCGGCGCCAGAGGCCATGAACTCTTTGGCACTGGGATCTGCTTGGAAGACTTTGTTGGCAACATCAACTTCATCTTGGATGGCCGTGAACTTGGACCGCATGTAGGTGCAGCGGAAGCGCCTTTGGTGCGAGACTTCTTCTGCAGTGGGCACCCGCGGGATATCTCCGACATTCATAGCCCACACCTTGGCGGAATGTGCCCAGTGTCCGTATTTGGTTTCTGCTTCATGGTTTCTCCGCAATGGTAGCCAACCCCCACCCACGAACACTTTCACGGTATCCTCCATGATTCCCTGATCTCTTTTGCATTCATCGAAAGTCAGGAAAGATGAATGGATGAAGTTGACGCCCTGGACCTGAAATTCACGGTCCGCTTGCAGCATACTGCACGGGGCGCAGCTGAAAGCGCTGCCAAACACAGCTTGCATGTGGTCGACAAATATCAAAGTCTTCACATCATGTCCACAGCCCACAACGATGTGGAGCACATCTGGCTGCCTCACCCGGGCCACCACGAGGGCACATTGATTGAGTAAGACTTGAAGGCCAGCCGAGCCTGCAAAGGAAGACAAGAGAATGCTGGCATAGCGTCGACGTGTGTCCATGGAAGGTGTCTGCGAGATGGACGTGGGGATGGCAACGTAGCATCCATGCCGCGCATCCTTCTGCAGTTGCTGCGGTTGTCCATCCACAGTAGAAATGAAAGCATCTTGGAAGCATAGCCCGGGCTGCTGTTTGCTGCGGATTTCTTCATCGCCCCAACGTGAAGAGTATGTTTCCATGAACAGTCTCAAAACCACACTTGGGCAATGAATGCTGGAGACCGTACATAGGAATGGCGCTGAATCCGGTGTGGTTTCGTTTGACTATCGTGCTGGCACGTTAGCATGGAGCATGGTAGTTTGAATTCAAACCCGTAACCCGGAGTCAGTCTGTGGGACGTTTCCTGTCCTGGAGTGCTCGTCAAACTGATGCCGCAAGTGGCGGCACAACTCGGACAAACCATACAGCCACTCTCTGGCCTTGACTTCGGCCTTTCGGGGCAGGATGTCTTGAAGTTGCCACTGTAGCAGTACGTCCTCCAGACCCACTTGCTGGATAGCTTTGATCTCGAACACGATGTCTTCGTAGGTCCTTTTGGGCTTCATCTGGGCCATGACGGCAAAGTATGCTTGAGATCTGCGCAGGGCTTGGAGGATGAACTCGAGGTTGACTGAGGAAAGCCCTTGGGAAGCAGGGGCCCATGCACCATTGCAATACTCAAAGAGCTGTCCTCCGTGACTGCGATAGAGTTCGCCGGCCACCAGAGCGAAGACCTTGCATTGCAACAGCTCAGACTTGCCATCATCGGGGCTCGTCGCCAACAATCTCGGCACCAGGCACTGCAAAGAACGTGGAAATGCGGTTAACACACTTGAAGCAAACCATTTTTGTATAGGATTGAATGTTGACTTTGGAAATGGTTATAGAAGGTCTAGCTTCCGGCTAGGTGGGAAGCGCTAGCAGGTAAGGACAGGTGCTTGAAAGAAGAGTTATGTAGAGAGACATGCATCATGGTGACACACTGACAAGCCGCCGCAAAATTTGTATTTGTAGTGCTCCTTGCAATGGCGAGAGCGGGAGGGAGGGTTTGTGAGGTTAGCTGAGGAAGCAGAGCGTGCATGTGTCTGCACCAGCAATGGGAAAGTGCAAGAAGCTGACGCGCTCAGATCGCTTTTGCAAGCAGACGTGATCTGGCTGTAATCGCTTATGTGGGAAAAACTGTTTAACCATGGTGCCTTTTTTTCTCGCTTGCGTTCAAAGCAGTCTCGCATCGTTGCTACTTATCCATCGCTGGAACATCCATTTCTGCAAGATGTCTCGCCGCAAAGGTCCCTTGAGCTAGCTTGCAACGGCTGCATGCACTTTGTTCATGCATGTAAGGTCGCGTCGCAGCGCTAATTGGCTACTTTGGGCGATAGCTTTGCGTTAATTAGGGTCGTTTTGGTTACGCCGCGTATAGGGTAACATTGCGCATCAAAGGAAGGATTTGCGGCAGCACGTGTTTCGGCTCGTTGCGTCCACTTGGATTTCAATAACTACCCATGAATTACCCATGAATTACCCATGAATTTGATCTTGGCAGCATGGCAATTTCAATACTGTTGGCACAGTGACATGTAGATCTGAATGGACAATTGTGGAGGCAAGGGACTGCAAGGTCGTTTGTGCGGCTGCGCGCTGGGACTTCTGCTGGTCATTCAAGACTTTGCCGTGCCATCCAAAGGATCGATCAACTTTTCGACGGAAAGCCGAGGTCTCTTCTGCGAGCGTAGCGGGTCTTTCACACATGTCTTGTACCACTGTGACCGTGCCGACATCGTCAAAGAGGCGGGGTAGCCAATCTGGTTGCCAGAGCTGCAAAATTGAAGACGGGTCATGAGTTTCTTGGGAGTGTGTCACTGCGGCCCCTTCTGCTTGGTTTTGGCATTGGCTCGGAGGGGCTTGCAAGAAATCTGGCATTGGCGGCGGCGCAATTTCTAGAAGTGCACGGGCTTGACCATGCTTGGCCATCCACTCTTTCATAGCAGCTGGAAAGTGGTCGACATTGTCCACGCCGGCGCCACCTCCCGAGTCCCCAGGCCGGCCTGCTTCAGCTTGCGCCATGTGCTCTGCCACCAATTGCGACAGCGCTTGTGAAAAACCTTGGAAGATGCCGGATGGCATTCATCGTGGTCCAACCTATTGCGCCCTACATGCCCCCATGAACCATGAGATGAAGACGCCCCAGTCATCGTATAGTCAAAACGTGCATGGCAGCATCCATGCACTGGAACGAATGAGCCATGCGAGAAAGTCATGGCCAATACATGATGCCATGTAGGTTCCGCTATACACAAAAAGTGATGTGCTGATACGGTCTCGTGATTCGGTCTCATGAATATATGACCATAACATACGTCATGACTGCTGACATGTACCCCGCAAATCAGGAAGCTTGCCTCGATGTGTAAGCATGCCCATGGGTGCGAACACCCGCAGCCCCTGAATCCATCTGAATCCCAATACGAGTTGCTCGGACTAGAAGCAGTCTCTTGGCCTGCGCTTGTTTCGGCCCAAGCAGTGGCACAACCATCCACATGACCCATTGTCACGCACCAAATGGTTCATGTCTGCCACGCTTAGCTTTGACATATCCAACGCCAAACAGCAAGCAGTTCTTTAGATAGCTATGGCTGTATTTATATAGTCAGTTATAAAAAAAAAAAACATTTGGAATGTGTTTGGAAATACACGAACATGAGCAGATGTAGCTGTAAACATATATATATATATACGGATAGGTAGAACTATCTGTATTACGGTAAATACATAGATAGATAGATATATATATATATTGACACTTATTTTTCATTTTTGTAAAACTAAATAAAGGTGTTGGCCTGTTATGTTCTGTCTTGCTCACCATCCATGAGGGTCGAGGTGCTGAACTGCCGGGACTGAAGTGATACATTCATTTTTGATCTCTTAAATTGGCTGGACGGCAAAAGACGCCGCTACCCCAGGAAAAGACACCGAAAACCCGGGAAAAGACGCCGCTGGAAAAACCGTATAGTTGTAATAAAATATGAGGTACCTCATGGAATTCACGATCAAACATGTCGATCATGGAATTCACGATCAAACATTTCGATCATGATCATATACCGGAAATAGTTTATCCGATCGATCATGAGTGTTTGATCAGATAGTTCATGGTCAAATAGTCCATGATCATATAACCCGTGATCAAACAATTCATGATCAAGACTTCATGATCGATACTTCATGATCGAATAACTAATGAACGATACTTCATGATCGAATAATTTATGATCAACTAATCCATGATCAGATAACCCATGATGAAACAATTCATGATCAATACTTCATGATCGATATTACATGATCGAATAACTAATGATCGATACTTCATGATCGAAGAATTTATGATCAACTAATCCATGATCGATAACCCATGATCAAACAATGCATGATCAATACTTAATGATCGATACTTCATGATCAATACTTCATGATCGATATTTCATGATCGAATAATTTATGATCAACGATGGGACAATGGGACCAATGAAACAGAGCGATGGGATTTGGATGGGGCTGTGCCGAGGGAATGATCATGGTTCAGATCTAGAATCAAGGTGAACTTAAGATGAATCTTAATGAAATCAAGATGGATCATAATGAATCAAGATGGATCTAAATGAATTCATGGAAAGAGCCGCTGCTTTGAAAAAACAGCCTGCAAATCAGAAAGGCAATTATTCTCTTAAAGGCAAAAATTCAGCAATCCGACGAGGATCTAGGAGTAGATGAGGGAGCCATGTATGTAAACACGTACGTTTGTGTGCAACAATGTTATCGTATGGTCTCATGGTGCACCGCCTACCCATCGTTGGGCAAGCTCGGTCCGTCCCATCCTCCTGGCCTTCGGCGCTGAGCATCCAAGATTGACTACTGCAACTTTGCCACTTTGCTTTGTGTTGTTGGTGTTTTCTGTCCCTAGATTCTGTCCATATAGAGGTGACCTGCATTTTTATAAACTTATCAAGGTATTTGTGGATTTGTTCGGCTAGCTTGTTGTTTATGACAACCCTTCCTACGCATGCGCGTCGGTGACCTGTGACTGTGGCTTGCCCTGTTCACCGTCTTTAGCGGGAGTTGACAGTTGTAGAATAGTTCTTTCCTCACATGCATGCCAGTACGTGTGCAGAATCGCACATTGGGCTAAGATGCTGTAGGCAACCAATTTCTGTTCAGTTCAAAGCACGGAGAAGGCCGCGGCGAAGCAAGTCGGACTGTGCAGAACTCACCCCTTAGGATTGCAATTCAATATACATGCTTCGAACATCTTCGAACCACCTTTTTCGGGATTGTTGATACCAACTAGTGACTAGTTTGGGCCATATCATTGGTATGCTTTTAGGCCACTGCAAGGAGCGAGCATTGGAAGTCACCACGCGGGGCCCTGCTAACCAACGTACAAAAGTTATTTGTGGCAAAACTGCTGCCATCAAATGTGGAACCCGGCAGAATGCGGCCAGACTGACGGGCCGGACAACAGCGGCAAAAAGTTATAAAGTAGTGCCCGTGCTGGACACATGCATGTGGCCGCCGGTGAGCGGGAAGAACTTCATCGCTCACATGAGAAACACCGGGCCAAATTTGATCCATGCAAATCTATTGAGCCCCGAGGCCTATATGTATGGTATGCAGCGGGGTCGGCCTTGTGGTTGGCCGGCCTGGTCGGCTTGGTCGGCTTGGTCGGCCTGGTCGGCTTGGTCGGCTTAGTCGGCCTGGAGTCGGTCTATGGTCGGCTTGGTCGGCTTGGTCGGCTTGGTCGGCCTGGTCGGCTTGGTCGGCTTGGTCGGCTTGGTTGGCTTGGTCGAGCTGCATGGTCTGCCTGGTCGCCTCGGTCAACGTGGTCGGCCTATTAGTCGGCCTGGTCGGCCTGGTCGGCTCGGTCGGCTTGGTCGGCTTAGGCGGCCCGGTCGGCCTGGTCGGCTTGGTCGGCCTGGTCGGCCCGGTCGGCGTGGTCGGCCTATTAGTCGGCCTGGTCGGCTTGGTCGGCGTGGGCGGCCCGGTCGGCCTGGTCGGCCTGGTCGGCCTGGTCGGCTTGGTCGGCCTGGTCGGCCTGGTCGGCGTGGTCGGCCTGGTCGGCCTTGTCGGCTTGGTCGGCTTGGTCGGCCTGGTCGGCTTGGTCGGCTTGGTCGGCCTGGTCGGCCTTGTCGGCTGGGTCGGCTTGGTCGGCCTGGTCGGCCTGGTCGGCTTGGTCGGCTGTGTCGGCTTGGTCGGCTTGGTCTGCCTGGTCGGCTTGGTCGGCTTGGTCGGCCTGGTCGGCCTGGTCGGCTGGGTCGGCTTGGTCGGCCTGGTCGGCTTGGTCGTCTCGGTCGGCTCCGTCGGCTCCATCGACTTGGTGAGCTTGATGCGCTGCTCTGTGCTGTTTCTCTGCGGTTGGTTACGTCTATTTTGCGGCTGGTTGCGTCCATTTTGCGCCTGCTTTTTCTTACTTTCTTTACTTTCGCTTTCTAAAATGATACGGGCTTGGCCTGCGATATAGCCTCCAAGTGTCGAACCTACGGGGGGTACCCACCCCATGGGGGGAGGGGGGGTGGCAGGGCCTGTAGCATATATATATATATATACATACTTTATATATACATAATATATATATATATATGTATTTACATATAATATATACATATTATGTATATATATATATATACACAAAAATATTACATATACATACATACAGACTATATATATACATATATATATATACATACATACATGTTATATATATATATATATATGCATACATGTTATATATATATATATACTCATACATGTTGTATATATATATGTTATACATACATGTTATACATACATGTGATACATACATGTGATACATACATGTTATACATACATATTATACATACATGTTATACATACATGTTATACATACATGGTATACATACATATTATACATACATGTTATACATACATACATTACATTACCTTACATTACCTTACATTACATTACATACATACATATTATATATACATACATATTATATATATACATACATATTATATATATACATACATATTATATATATACATACATATAATATATATATATATACATACATATTATATATACATACATATTATACATGTTATACATATTATACATATTATACATATTATACATATTATACATATTATACATACATACATACATACATACATACATACATACATACATACATACATACATACATACATATTATACATATTATACATACATACATACATACATACATACAAACAGACAGACAGACAGACAGACATACATACTAACATACTAACATACTAACATACTAACATACTCTATATATATATATATATACATACATAGTGTATATATTATATATCTACATACATTTTATATATACACATACATACATATATATATATATGTACATACAAATTATATATATATATATACATACATACATATCATATATATCGTACATATAATATATATACACATACATATTATATGTATATATACATACATATAATATAATACATATATATATATATTCTCATACATATAATATAATATGTATATATACATACATCATATGAATCATCTGGTGAATCGAATCTGCTTCAAGATCATCCTAGTTCCGTAAACCCCATCTTCCGATGTCTTTCACTGTCTGTGCAGAGGAGGCAGTCAATTGACGACATGTTTGGCCTCGACAGCACCGAGACCCGGAACCCGCTTCCGTGGTGCGCCTGTAGAGACTTTCTTGACCACCTGAGCTTCTGACTGATTCAAGGTACACCAAGGGTTCGAGCTGATTGGTGGTACATGGTGGTACTTAGAGTAACCCAAATTGCGCAATCAGTGGACACATGTGGACACAATCCATGGATGTGGCACTTTCTTACACTCTCTGCGTTTCTTCATGTTTCTTCCATGTGGCCCCAAACACAGACAGGAAACCTGTCTGTTGCTCTAGTGTGCTTTGCACACTGAAAGAAACAACACATGCCAATACTGCCAATACCTGAGAAAATCCCTCGTGTGACTAGGTTTCTTGCAGGGTTGGCAGCTATTCCTTCCTTGGCAATAACTCCAGCAGGAACTTGGCGTGATGCGAACTTAGAAACGAAACCCTAAGCCAAGTTCACTAGACTGGACCATTGGAACATGATTGCGGACCAAACTCCAGATTGGCCTTGCAGGATCTTGCAAGCATATATGGTGATGGAAAAGGATACCTTCAGAATCACACTGCACTTTTTGATGGAAAAACACAGTACATTCATTTTTTAGGGGTCTCTGTTATTCTCTGTTCATATTAATTTGAAGATATTTGAAGCTTCACCCAAACTGAAGTTGTCTACGAATGCTACCAGCATCTACCAGCCATGTCTGGCATCTCGTCCCTTGGAGCACTGAGATCAGATCCTCCATGTCAGACATTTTGGTCGAGCCAGGCAGCTGTGCCTTCAGGAAACAAACAAACTGAGCCGCAGTTGATTCTCTATGTTTTTACCTTGCTTAAACATAACTTAAACATCTTAAAAATTGTTTTTCGTTTTTTTTTTGGGGGGTCTATCGCTACACATCGTTTTGTACTTAGATGACGGAGGAACAACTCTGTGCAAGTAAAGGAGAAGGAAAGGAAGAGAGAAAAGCGAAGATAAGGAAGGAAAAGAGAGAAGAGAAGGAGAGAACAAAAAAGAGGAAACACAGAGGGAAAAAAGAGGAAAGAAAAAGGCATCTCTCCTTCAGAAAGACGCAAGGAAAGGAGGAAAGGGTCTGTATTGGTGGCCGGGGGCGACTTTTTTGAACACATGAGTACCGCTAATTTCGCCTTTTGCATCTGTGGTTCAGCAGCACTTCTTGCAAACTAACACATTGCAAACAAAAAATGCTTGAGGAAAAACGTACTACTTAACTTTGCATACAACACCTTTGGCTTAATGCAGAATTGTAGATATCGCTCTTGGGGGGCCCTATCGCTACACGGTGTTTCGTTCACTTTCCAGGCACAAAGTGAGCACTCTCTACTAAAGTGGTCTACCAGAGCCTCACATCATCACGGGAGAATTCCAAGCAGCACTAGAAATGACAACGCGCAAGCACTGGGAAAGCCAGGAAGGGCTGATAGAAGCGCAACGTTCAAGCCAAGTCTGACAAAATAATCTAAGTGAAATCAGCAGGAGACTACATCGCAAATAAGCAAATATATTAAATCCTTGCTAGCAATCTGAACATGGCTGTTTCACTGAAGAAGCTCACATTCAGGATTTCAGCTGAGCTGCCATTCAAGACTCAAGACCTCACCAAGGCAGGTCAGGCTGTCTGCACAGGATGTCTCTCTGTGCAGAGTTTGGCTCACTTGGGGCCTGTATTGCTGTCAGTGACACCATACCTTGCCATTATCCCTCATTGTTTGTTCACATCCACAAATCATATTGTTCGAATAACTTAATCTCCAAACGTCTACCCCAAAGTAGAATCACCTGCCGCAATTACACTTCAGAACTGCAGAAAGCTTACATGCACTTGGTGGTTCTATGATCAAGCTACCAAATACTTGATGCACTAGTGGAGTATGAGTAAGGATGAGTTTCTGGTGTCTGTCTCTGCTCAGTATGACCATGCAAAACATGTGGTCGGAAAGCGACTCCAATCTTTGACGAGCCAAAACCGCACAACGAGGCAAGCAAACCAGTTTTCACATGGACCAATGAGGCAATCAAGCGATGTTCACCTTGCTGTACCCAGTATCAAGTGCCAATGCATGTTGCATCATGCGCCTCTTTAGCAGACTGTTGAATCTCAGGTTTTCATTGAGAGATTCTACTCTCAACTAGTTGAACAAGACTTGGCTGTCTTCAGCCCCTGTACAAATGTCAACTAGTCAAATCAGTCAAAAGGTCCTTCCTTCAAAGGGTGAATCGTCAATTAAAAGGGTGCGTAGGAATATGATGGAATATGAGCCACAGAAGTACTTGCATAAAACATTGCTTTATCATCACCTGTACCTTGGACACACACACAAAAAAAAAAACATCACAAAACATCCCAGTTATACACCCCTGGCGCTTCTCACGCACCCCAAGTTTGGCCACAGCCAGCACTGTTGCTCAGTCCAAACCACAAACGCTCAGGTCGACTCGTCCCACCACGTTGGATCCGATCCTGCAAGGCCCCCGTCCAAGGCCAGCTGTGTCCACCAGCTGTACACTGCTCTGACAGATCTGACAGACATGTGACAGAAACCAGGCCTCGCATCCAGCCGTTGTTTCCTTCGCTCAAGGAAGTCTTCAAAGCCAGGCATGGCCTCCAGGATGAAAAACGATGCTATCAGATGCTCAAAAAGCCGAACCGTTGGGAATATCATACCTTGGCTATACCGGCTATACCTCAACATCGCCAAAATTGATGTGTTCCTTCCTTTTTTTACCATCTCTGACAGCTGGCTACCTGAAGATGCAGCCGCTCTATGGGATTGCCCTTGAGCCACAATTCGTTGAGGCTCCTGGCCGAACTGATACAAGAACTGCTGATAGCAAGCTTATGCTGACGCAATGTGCTGATCTTGTTACGCACAACTACCCATGAGTTAATGAGTTGAACAAGAACCTCTCTCATCGATGTTTTTTGAGTTTTTGACACAGAAACCTCTGCCTGGCTCTGCCTTGCAAGAAATCAGAGTTCTGGAAACAAATCAGTCTCCAACATGCTTCCAAACAATTCCAAACACCCTCCCGAAGTCTCCCGAAACAAGATTTCCGATGGAATTCGATGGAGGTTTTCAATGGTTTTCAACATGCACGGTTCACGGGCAGGCGATGATCGCTTCTGGGACACACGTTCTGGCCGAGGCACTGAGACATGTTGATGCCATGATCCAGGCTATTTGGCTTGCACCAATTTGACAATCACAGGTGATTTTCCATAGTTTTCCCACTAAAAATATAAAATGGTGGATCTTTCCATAGTTTTCCCATGAAAAATGGTGATTTTCCATAGTGTACCCCATTTACCCAATGGTTTTGCTGATCATTATCCCCCTATATTAAATGGCTATTTCATTGGGAAGATTAACCCTATTTTCAGACAAACCCAATCACATCGAAGCAATTTTGAGCAGGAGTGACATGGAGTTCTCTGCTGCATCCAAGTGCTGAAGCTTTGACAACCTGCAAGACAGTTGGCAAACACACGGGGTACTTGAATACCCCTGCGGTGACTTTGACTCTCGGCTCACAATTCCTGCCGGTGTATTGCATCCAGCAAACGGAAAAAAAGGTTTGGTGGAACTTCCATGAACTTCCATTTTTTGATTGCATCCGAAAATGGTCGAAACAGCACAAACAATACAAACAGTCACAATAATGATCTATAGCTGGTTGGTGGTATACCTATACCCCTCTGAAAAATATTAGAGTTCGTCAGTTGGGATTATTACATTCCCAACTGTTTCTGGAAAGTCTAATCAAATTCCATGGTTCCAGTCACCACCAACCAGATATGATATACCATTTATAATGGTTATAATTATATAATATATATATAAATCCCTATTAAATCCCATTAAATCCCAATAAATGTTGCTGTAATTGTGTCAGAGTCTCCAGATCCGTCCCTCTGGGATGAGGGACTGCCCCAGATGTGCCGGCAGTACTGTAAGCCGATTCTTCGACACCAGCAACCGGACCTAAGCGAGGCAGCTAGACTCGAGGCCTTTTTCGAACATTCGGGGGCTATTTTTGGTGCAAGTCCCGAGGATCGAGAAGAATGGGCATGGGGGAAGGCATGGGAAGGCACAGAACTCAGTTCTCTTTCAGTGATATTAAGTGAATTCGGGATGAAGGCAATGGTTAGCTGAAATGCCCCTGCAACACATGATGCTGGTGGGCAAAAATGTCACAAGGCAAGCTTAATGCATGTTTGTAAAAGGCCCTTAAGGCAGCCATTAACTTTGTTTTACACAATTAAAATCTAACGCAAACCACGAGTAGGAATATCAGCTGAGATCACCAGCAAGGAAGAGGCTTCCCTCAGGAGTTCCCTGTCAGCGTTTGAGACATGTCGTCTTCTTTTTCCTCCACTCGCAGAACAGCGCTCATCAACATAGCGCCTCAACAGCGTCCTTAGAGCCAGGAAGCTTCGACACACTTTGAATATCAACTAAAACATGACATTCCTTGAAGCTATCAAATGTGTTGGAATGGCTGTATATACTTGCACAAAATCTGAGCAATGCCGGCGATGCCTGTAATTTTAGTGTTTATTGTGGGAAGGAGGGAAGATTGGGGGACCTTCCGGCAGTCCACCCCATTTTGTTTACGCATCTTGCAGAATTTCCAGGGCTTTTTGCCAAAGCTCTTGGCTTCTCTGTAGGCTTCCTGGCGGGTTGCCACCACCTGCAACACTGCGAAAGCATCTTGGAGCACTGCGTGTCAGCGCGTCGTGTATCGATCTATGCAGTTTTGAAGGGAGCTCTCAAGTATTCTCAAGTGCAAGATATGATTGATGGTCATCCCATCCATAATAAGGATCCAAACATAATGGTTATTATAAATCCCATCCTGAACCATTGGATGACTAGCCCCGTTTTTAATGGTTATTAAATAGTGATTCTGGCAGACTTGCTTACCCTCTGGTAAACATACAAAAAGCTATGGAAAATCACCATGTTTCATGGGAAAATCCACGATTTCTCTGGGCCATTTCCCATGGCAAACTGTTAGTCATAACCAGCTTGGGTTTCACATTGCCAGGACCACAGGAGTCACCACATCCCGCCTCGCTGGGCAAGAACTGTTGCCACTTTCTGCTCAGTTCAGCCAAGCTTTTGGGGGAAATGCTGGATGTCGCAGCCGTGTCCTGAATGTGTTTTAACTGAGACGTCAGGTAGAGAGCAAAGAATCCTACAACATCAATACTGCATATATATTATATATATCATATCATCAGCAGTGTGTCTGGGAACATATCTGAACGCAGTTGTCATCACTTGAAAAAGATACATCATCAACATCATCAGTGGAATCTGACTCCTCCTCATCAGCACTCATCACCATTGGCACCATGATCATGACCACAATCATGACGTCATCAGCTTCCAATTGTTCTTTATCTTCTTAAGAAGCATCATCCTTTCTGAGTAGATAAGTGAAATCATCATGAATCATGCCCGTGACTGTTGTTGTCCTAGTTTCATCCAGCTCCTGCATTCAGCAAGACCTGATAATTATATAACATTGTATAACTATGATCACAATCACCACCATCAAAGCAACCATAACAACAAGCATTGGACAAGCAGCTGCCACAAGTCCGGAACGTCCGTCCAATATCTCAGCCACCTGTGCTCAAAACGGCTGCGGGCTTTGTAAACTCCAAGATCATGACCCAAATTGTCATGTACCACAAGATTGTAGAATATCATATTGTACTGTATATTGTATGCATATATAATCATATATTATATTATTATAATATATATATATACATGTATCTATACATGCATCATGCAATATGATTGCATATGATTGCTATACACAGTATTTGTTGCAAGCATTTTTCTGTACTGAATTCTAATGGATCAACCAGATCGGCGTGGTCCAGTTGCCTCGTCTCCTCTGGTCCAAACCAGGCAGCGATGTTCAGAGAAGTCTGCTCCTGCTCCATCCTCGGGCAGTGTGCTCAGGACTTCAGTAGCAAAGGATTTTTTTCGTAGGCAAAGTCCTCATAGACGCCATCATCCAGCTTCACGCTGCAGCCAAGCCTCAGCTGTGGAGATACCTAAGGATGACTCCAACATCATACAACATCCCACAGTTGTGGTCTACTTTGGAGCTGAAAATATTGGTAGACTGGAGAATCGTAAAAATCTTGCTAGTCATGCTTTTGCAGTGGCTGAAATTGTAAAGTCAAGAGGATGACATTTTGTTTCCAAGTGCTTAGCATTGCTCCAAGTTTGCACTTGAGATCTCTCCCTCTCTCTCTTTGCAGCTTTCTTTTCAGCTTCACAAATTCAGCTGCAAGCCTACGGTTTCTACCCAAAGTTGACAACCAATAAATTGTCTCCGAAGCAACAGGTCCAAATGCTGAATGCCGTAGCCCTCCGGAAGCTCCTGCTGTCAGTCAGATTTTACCCAGGTTTCACAATTTTCATCTTGCATTGCCGTCCTGTACTTACGTATCTCGGAGTCGCGAAACTACAGAACAGGGGAAGTCCAGTTAGTTGGGGGATTCCAAGATATTCAAACTGATTCTAAGTGGTTGCCACAATTTGCCGCAACATCGTGGCACCAGTCGAGTCCTCCACATGGCTGCGATCAAAATCTTGGAGTCGACAACAAAGAGCTCTCGCTGCGTGAGGCCAACTGAACTTGCGCCCCACCTGGCGATCCGCTGAGATTTCTGCCTTCACCAGATGATTCGAATCTATCGAATGGACAATTCATGACAATTCCCTCAGAAAACCTGAAGAATATAAGGACTCTAAGGACTGAATAAACATTTGAGAATGAATTTGCATGATCAGATTTACACCAGCCTTTGTTCTATCTGGATTCAAGAAATGAATTCCAGTTCATTCCACTGTAAACATCTGTAAGAATCTGCAAGAATCTGTAAAGATCTGCAACAAAAAATGCATCGCCCAAGAATGTTAGTTTATACATTTATCATCTTATATCTTAATTTACATCTCTTATCACATGTAAAAAAAACACATGTTGCATTCCCATCAATGACCCAAGATCTTCATCCTTTCCCCCACCGTATCCCACCGTGCAAGTGGCCAAGTGCAAGGGACGTAGTCCGCCCGAAAGTTCCAAGTTGCCAAGGCCCAACGCTGACCACTGTGCCATTTTATCGCTGCAGCTCAATGGGCCCTGCAGGTTTGTCAAAATCTGCAGCAAAATCTGCAGCAAAATCAGTGGCAACATTTTTTGCACATGATAATAATGGATGAAATAAATGATAATGTAATGATGATGATAATGCCTGATACTTATATGATACTGATATTGGATAACAAAAATTGGATGGTAGATGATAGAGTAGTGGATGACAGGAAGCAATCATCTTATACACCATAGAAGCCATAGAAGTTTCACGTTGCACATGCCCAGAATCAGCCCTGGCAGCACCCAGCACCAGCAGCCCTGGCGCACCTGCGACCTATGTCTGCACTCTGAAAGGAATGGCCTTGGAGTACCAGCACCAGCCCAGCAATGCTCAGGTGGAAGCCACCATATAGATCATATTGATATCATATGGCAGTGTGTCAAAACCTTGTACCCCTGGTGAACATCAAAATAGCTGGTAAATGGATGTTCATCCCACTAAAAATGGTATTAATAGGTATTGATCCATAGCCATATGGGAAGGGAGTCCTTCAAACTTGGTCAAAGACTTGGAAAAAGGTGTAGAGACATCAAAAAAGGGAAATCAGTGAGAAGTCTCAACTAAAACAGAGAGAGAGAGAGAGCAATCATTGGGGCAATTTACAAACTTTAGCAACTTAAATTCCAAACTTCCTGGCGCTGTTTAAAACTTCTCTGTGGTACTTGTAATGCATTCTATTTGCTACCAAGTGTCGCTGTTCCGGCAGGCACTGGACCGATGCCGTGAGGCTTTGACTGATCTTCCTTCAAATCAGATTTCACCAGGAAGGCTGCTTGGCCTTCTCGTCTCGCCTCTGCGCAACGTCGGTTGATATTGTATGATATAGCTCTGGCCGGGACATTTATGCATTTTTTTAGTATTTGAGCATCCATTTTGGGGGTTTCACAATTTTGAATCATATTGAATATATACCAATATTGTCCTGGATATATGAACAGTAATCAAGGCATGAATTATATACAACATATATAATTTGTAATATATAATGTGTATATATGGTCCCGTCCTCCGTCTCTCCAACCCCCCCCCCCCCATGGGTTGGGTCCCCAGGTAGTAGCCCCAATTCCCTTCTATTTGCAAGCTATTGGCAGCATTTCTGAGGTCCAGCGTCGTATTTGCTAAGTCTTTGCAGCATTTCTGACTACCAGCCTCGCATTTACTAGGTACATGCTACCTTTTAGGCGACCTACGTAGCACACATACTCCTTCAAAGTACCTACGTGCTACCTATAGTCATGCATACATGTGCTATGTATCTACTGTATCTACTTCCTGTTTACTACCTGTGTACTCTGACAACACTACCTCTGTTGAACATATACCGTACCTACCATACATGTCAATGATGCCATGCATACCATACCTATCATATCTATCATACATACCATACATACCATACATATGAAATGTAATTACCACACCTACCATACATACAATAGCATACATACAATAGCAAGCATACATGCCATACATACCATACCTACCTTAGATAGGACATATTCCATACCCATCATAGTAACCATACATACTGTCATATCAAACATACCATATCCAACAGACTTACATACCATACCTACCATCCATACAATACCAACCACTCATGCCATACATACCATACCTACCATACATACCAAACATACCATACTTTCCAAACATGCCATACCAGACCGACCATACACACCATACATACCCACCATACCATACCACACCCCCACCACACCACAGGGGGGGAGGGGGACAGTGCCACACCCCCACCACACCACAGGGGGGGGAGGGGGAAGATCTCATATGGGACCAGTATATGGGACCCATCCACCACACCACAGGGGGGGGAGGGGGACAGTGCCACACCCCCACCACACCACAGGGGGGGGAGGGGGAAGATCTCATATGGGACCAGTATATGGGACCCATCCACCACACCACAGGGGGGGGAGGGGGACAGTGCCACACCCCCACCACACCACAGGGGGGGAGGGGGAAGATCTCATATGGGACCAGTATATGGGACCCATCCCATATGGGGGGGGAGGGGGGGGTGGCAGGGCCTGGTGCATATATAAACATATGTATATACACAGGACAGTGCACTATGCAATTCCGCGCTGAGAAATACTCTACTGGAAACTATGAGCAAATCATGAACATAATATCACTTTAAAGAGTGATTTCATTTAGTCATTTCGAGGGGTTATGACAATGCCAGAGTGGACCCTGGGTTATCCTGGCTTTCCCGTAGGAAAAACACGCCCTGCCCGCGTCAAGTCTCATGCAAATGAATCAATGGATGTAGCTGCTTTGGCCACAGGCTAGATGCTTGGGAATCGACATGAGGACACTGACCTTGGAGGCGGTTCCTGACTTGGCCCTGACTTAGATCAACAATTTGTGTTTCCAGCTTAGCTGAGTAGCGGTCCTTTTGTGGACTTAAAATTTCTCTGATTCCGTGTGTGTGTGTGTGCAGTGTTGAGTTGCTTCAGATCTGCAACGCTTGCTTCATATCTGAAAAGGATTCTGAGTGTAAGGATAAACTGACTTGAGAGGGGGAACACGAAAGGTAGGTAAGCAAAAAAGGAACCGAAGAAAAAATGAAGGGGAGAGGGCAGGGAAAAAAACATAAAGTGGAGTCTGGTAAAAACGACGCGGCCAGTTTCTTTCCAAAAATATGAAGGGGAGTCTGGTAAAAGCGACTGAAAGGCTTCGGCGATGTGGTTGGGGTTAGTGGCGGTTGTGGTGTTGGTGGTGTTGGTGGTGCTGGTGGTGTTGGTGTTGTTGGTGTTGTTGGTATTGGTGTTGTTGGTGTTGTTGGTGGTGGTAGTGTTTCTGGTGTTGTTTGTGTTGTTGGTGTGGTTGGGTTTGTTGGTGGTGTTGGTGTTGTTGGTCGTGTTGTTGGTGTTGGTATTGTTTGTGTTCGTGTTGTTGTTGTTGTTGTTGTTGCTGTTGTTGTTGCTGCTGCTGCTGCTGATGGTGTTGTTGTTGTTGATGTTGTTGTTGATGTTGTTGTTGTTGTTGTTGTTGTTGTTGTTGTTGTGTGTTGTTGTGTGTTGTTGTGTGTTGTTGTGTGTTATTGTGTGTTGTTGTGTGTTGTTGTGTGTTGTGGTGGGTTGTGGTGTGTTGTTGTGTGTTGTTGTGTGTTGTTGTGTGTTGTTGTGTGCTGTTGTGTGTGTTGTGGTGTGTTGTGGTGTGTTGTTGTGTGTTGTTTGTGTTGTTGTGTGTGTGTTGTTGTGTGTTGTTGTGTGTTGTTGTGTGTAGTTGTTGTGTTGTTGTGTTGTTGTGTGTTGCGTGTGTTGTTGTGTGTTGTTGTGTGTTGTGGTGTGTTGTTGTGTGTTGTTGTTGTGTGTATGTGTGTTGTTGTGTGTTGTTGTGTGTGTTGTTGTGTGTTGTTGTGTGTTGTTGTATGTTGTGTGTTATTGTGTGTTGTTGTGTGTTGTTGTGTGTTGTTGTGTGTTGTTGTGTGTTGTTGTTTGTTGTTGTGTGTTGTTGTGTTTTGTTGTGTGTTGTTGTGTGTTGTTGTGTGTTGTTGTTGTTATGGTTGTCATTCGTTGTTGTTGTAGTTGTTGTGGTTGTTGTGGTTGTTGTGGTTGTTGTGGTTGTTGTGGTTGTTGTGGTTGTTGTGGTGTGTTGTGGTGTGTTGTGGTGTGTTGTGGTGTGTTGTGGTGTGTTGTGGTGTGTTGTGGTGTGTTGTGGTGTGTTGTGGTGTGTTGTTGTGTGTTGTTGTGTGTTGTTGTGTGTTGTTGTGTGTTGTTGTGTGTTGTTGTGTGTTGTTGGGTGTGTTGTGGTGTGTTGTGGTGTGTTGTTGTGTGTTGTTTGTGTTGTTGTGTGTGTTGTTGTGTGTTGTTGTGTGTTGTTGTGTGTTGTTGTTGCGTTGTTGTGTGTTGTGGTGTGTTGTTGTGTGTTGTTGCGTGTTGTGGTGTGTTGTTGTGTGTTGTTGTGTGTGTGTGTGTGGTTGTGTGTGTGTGTGTTGTTGTGTGTTGTTGTGTGTTGTTGTGTGTGTTGTGTGTGTTGTTGTGTGTTGTGTGTGTGTGTGTTGTGTGTTTTGTGTGTTGTGCGTTGTGCGTTGTGCGTTGTGCGTTGTGCGTTGTGCATTGTGCGTTGTGCGTTGTGCATTGTGCATTGTGCGTTGTGTGTTGGTGTTGTTGTTGTTGTTGTTGTCGTCGTCGTTGTTGTTGTTGCTGTTGCTGTTGCTGTTGGTGTTGTTGTTGTTGGTGTTGGTGTTACCCCTGCAGCGTTTTTGCTCGGTTCCGTAGTGGCCGAAAATCGTCAAATCGGTGGTGTTTTCGCGTGTTTTTGCATCGCTCGGAGCAAAAAACACCGTAAATACCAATGTTTTTGGCGGGTCGGAAGCCCAAAACCACGGTATTTACGATGTTTTTTGCCTCTGGTAGTAAAAAGCACGGTATTTACAGTGTTTTTTGGCCAGCACCTAGCAAAAACACTGGTATTTACGGAGGTTTCACCATGTAACAAAATGTGGTTTCTTGATCCGAAAAGAACAAAAATACTGTAAATTACAGTATTTTGAGTCTGCTCTTAGGGTGCGTGGGAGGTGTGGAGGGGGGGGGGAGGGGGGTACTAAAATAACTAGCAATCTCCTGAAGAATCAGGTAACGGGGCTGGCCGCCCTCCCCTTTACTTCGTAAAGTAAAACTCAAGGTAGCCCCTCTGGAGCTACCTTTCGTGATAAACAATGATAAAACATGCAAAATATATCCCCCTGGGAATTCCATTGCTGACTTCCACAACCAACTTTATACACCAAACAATGGAACCCATGCTGAGGTCTGCCATTCACTTGCGAACACACTTTTCGATCACTTGCGACGCAAAGCATTCTCATGCTCTGTAAATTACGTGCAAATTACGTGCATAGAGGTACCTGGACGAGAGATAAGGATGATAAGGCACTGCTCTTATCATCTGGCTAACCTGACAATGCCGATGGTTCTACCTTTGTTCTACCTTTTAGGGTTTTGGGGGGGGGGTGTTAGGGGTTTGGGTGTGGGGGGTCGGGTGGTGGGGCATACAAGGTAATTAGCATCACAAGCGAATGCCTAACCCATGATGAACTACCAACATGTCACATCTAACGGATCACAAGCCAACAGGCATGGGAGTCTGCCCCCCTCTAGAAAATCACTAGCCAGAGAACCAAGTAACAAACACTCACAAAAAGGGAAATATTATCTGAAGAATCAGGCAGTTCAAGTTAGAGTGGAAGAGGTCACCCTCCCCTTAAAACCCTTGCAGCTGCTTGGCAAATTCAAAAAGAATAAAGCAATCTAAATTATTTAACAACATGGTGCAGAATGCTCTCCCAAAAAAACGGGGAGTCCGAGTTTTAGGTGTACAAAAAGAAACACTATTTCCACACCACCAAGAAAAAAGTTTTTTGGGACACCCCGAGTGACCGCATGTTTTGGAGGAATCTACAAGGGGGATCAAAATATATCCAAGTATATCCAAATGCTGAGGGTGTTGGAAAGGCGGTAACCCCCAACTACCAACGCTGTAAATGTGAGGAAATGTACCGAGCGGCTTCCACCCTTTGCCCAACGCTTCCAGGAAGCGTTGCCACACGGGACAGAGGAGGTGTACAAATGCAACGAAACATCATCGCGAAGTTTGCACCAGTTGTCCTGCAACAGAATGGTAAACAGAATCAATATCCGAAGCAACAAATCACTTGCTGTATGTACTGTATTGTACTGTCATATTTTTTTTCAAAAACAAGGCTGCACCACCGTCAAACTAAAACGACAAGGTGCAAAACCTGACCGACCCACGGGTCAACCGGTGAGATCTCGAAGGAAAACTTGGTACTACGAGTACCCCCTGGATTGGATTGGTTCATTCCCACCTTTAAAAAATGTGTCGTAAAAAACCAAGAACAAACCGTTTGGGTAATTTTGGGTTTGGTTCGTGACACCTCCGAATGGCCTGGGGCTTGGGTGTCAAATATTATATATATATATTGTTTTTTAGTGTTTTTTAGTGGTCGAATTTTGAAATCATGTAAAATCTGAATCAAAATTTATCATTTACCATTAATCAAATTGTTTCTCAATGTTTATCATGGTTTGGACTGTACTGCGTTACTGCATACCACTTTCCCACCGCCTCACCTTACACCGTTCCACCAGCACAGTAGTCTCACCCTTCCAGCAGCGCAACAAATCCTCCATCCAGCAACAGATGTCATGAATCATGGGACCCTTTCCGACAGTGCACCAGGCACTCGGAACTCGTTTTTGGAATCCATCCGAAGTGGTGTAGAAAGGACTTTCATAGTGACAGTGATCCTCGTTACCCTCTGGTAAACGTTTACATAACTATGGAAAATCACCATGCTATTAATGGGAAAAGTCACTATGGGTATCTATAAATGGCCATTTTCAATAGCTATGTTTGACATCACCAGGTTGGGTTTTTTGCATCCCAAGTGGTGGACCCATGGTACCAAAAAATGGTTAGCCATGCCTCATGGAGGAAACGCAGCAGGCCCCTCCGTGCCAAGATTTCAGCATGGAGATCGCGCACTGCATCTTTCGACTTTGCCTCTGCAACGAAAATGTGGTCCAATGAATGTCCAATATATGTAAATAATGTAACCTGTTGGGCCTGTTGGGCCTGTTGGGTACCCTGTTCAAACATAAAAAAACATCCGGAGATCCTTCGAAGATTCTCAAAGCTGACCGTGACTTTTCCATATTGTGCCTCCTTCAGGAATTTGGTGCCCACGCCAAAGGATACCACGAAGAGTTCCTAGGTGCAAGTGAAACAAGCATCTTTTCAAACAGTGGCGGTACAGACAAGACCGCATTCCTGACTGCAACAATCAGTTGGATGCTCCAGTGCCATCACCGTTATCATTTCATACCATTTCATGATATATCTGAAGGTTCTTTGACATCTTATATCATATGTATATGGCAACGGTCCAGACAAAGTGCTTTAAAAATCAAAGCAGTGGAGAAACAGATTCAGCAGGGCTGAGGCGAGATCGTTCTCCCGAAGCGCTAGAATCGAGGCTAAAACCTCGGCAGCTGCCGCTGCAGTTGTCACCGGTGAATTTTGTGAACTGAGCTGATTTGGTTTGGTATTTATATACAATAAACATCAATAAACCCTGCGGAATAGAAAATTCCCCGAAACAAACCCAATTATTGACTAATTGACAGTGCAGCTCTTCCAGCTATAGCTCTGAAGCTTCGTAAAAATCCCCTGGAAAATCCCATGAAAATTCCCAGGCACTGTTTGCCGATGCTGAAATGACCGGCGCAGAAGATATTCCTCCTTGGTGCAACTGGCCACGCGGTCTGCGAAGCTGCAGCTGGCTCGCCTCCAACAAGAGCCAACAACGGCAGCAGTTGGGGCGGTGAGAAACGCCGCCATTGGCGCGCGCCTATGAGATCCTACAGGCCTATGGGATCCGATATAAGTATCATGAAAATTCATGAAGTATCTATAGGCAATGCACGATGTGACAATTCATCATGCTGAAACGATCTGAAACGTAAAAACAGTGAAATCTTGGACTAAATAAAAGTCACACTAGGTCGGCAGAGTGCAACCTCCCCAACTTCTGAGTGCAGCTGGTATCAAACTGATTGATTCTGGAGGTCAGGATTCACCAGTTTCCCCTGCTGTATTGTGTTGAGCACTACCCATCATGTGCTGCACTGCTTCCCCAAATAACATGATCAAGGCCGGCATTGGGAAACTCATGGAAACTCACATCCGAGGCCCTGTCTGAATTCAGGCCCTGGCTTTCGAATGTTGCTTTGCCACCGGCAGTCTGCTCAAAACCCCCAGGATAGATCGGCTACTGCCCTTTCTTTTTCCGAAAAAGGGGCGCCTGTCTTTTTCCGCATTCCGGATGGCCTTCTTCTGATTGGGCTCAGAAGCTGGAGAACCTAGATCATCTGCTCCAGGGGCATACAATCCACAACTTTCACATAACTAATCACACAAAGCAAAGATTTCCAAGAAAATGATGGCCATCTGGCCATCCATGGCCATCATCTTCACTTCTTGTGTCATTGAGTCATCATGAGTCAGCCACTTGAGAAACAGCAGCTGTGCTATGCTGTAATTGCTCGTGTTATTCGAATGTGATTCCAGCCAAGCCCAACAACATCCAACAACTGAACGGCAAGAAAATACCGATGCCTGCCTCCAGCATCGTCTAAGGGGCGTTGGAGCAACAAACGGCACCTGGAGCACGCCGCTCGTTGATATCTGATATCCTCTTGATGCTCGTTGGTAACTCATCAACCCAGGGAACACCCCCATGATCCAAAGATTAGCAGCAAAACATTGCCTCAGACCGGGTCTGGGGCAATTTTTGAAGCTTCGTGCAGCACGACTCGACGTGCTGGGTGCCAGCCAGATCTTTGGGCTGAAGCATCCCACCAGCGAATGTCACATAATGTCACCAGTGGCTTTAAAATTCACTGAAATCTATGCTGAAATCTTTTCTCTGAATCATGAATCATTGCTGAATCATCAAATCTCCTTTAGAGATCTTCGGGACCGTCTTCCAACTGTTCGTAGGAGTCGTCGGGTGGGTCTATAAACATCGCATAGCGGCTTGATCGTGCGCGAACATAGCAAAGCAGTGACGCAACACACAAAAGGATGCCCAACACCTTTGTCCTGGCTCAGCGCTTGGGCCATCTTGGGCCCCACAGCCCCACAGCCCATCATCATTCAGTGACTTCTGCTGGAAACATCTGGAAACCATTCCCAAGTTTGCAATGGCCCTATCAGCGGTAGTCTGAAGGTATCATATTCAGGGCCATCCCTGGGTCCCTTAGCTATGGCTATTGAGACTTGAAGGTTTCAGTATGGACAGCCAACTCCATAGCTTAGATGCCAAGGCTCGATAGGGTGACAGGGGGCTCTTTCATACTGAAGCCAAAGCCAGCTGTTTTGTCAAGGACTGCAGCGATGATGGGCAAGATCCCCATGAAGGGAAAAGACGTCACTCTGGACAGATTCATGAAAGCCACCAGTTTCACCTAGAAAAACTTCCGTCGAAAGTTGCAAAAATCCAAGGGAACTAATTGAAAAAACATGTGTCTGTGCCTCTGCTATATTGTATCAAATAATCAGAAACAATGTAATAATAATCAGAAACACCTCACCACTAACCTATGTATCTTGTTGTGGTCTGTTTTCTTTTAAAAGAGACACTGTGAGAAGATCATGAATCTCAGCAGCTTTCAAATCTTTCAGCTACTCAAATCAAGGAGCTGCCACGCAAAACCCAATGCCACTAACCCGCAGAAGGAACGAAAGTGGCTCTACTTCCAGGATGTCCAAGTAACCTTGACGAGGAGATCAAGGAGCAACACGTCGCCCAACATATTGGAATGGAATCGTATGGCACTTCAAGAACCTAAAGTCCATCTAAATATCAAACAACATCAGCACAATCCACCAAAGATTCTAAACGTATCTGAACCCATCTCTGACATCTCTCACTCAGTTTAAGGATGTTTAAGGTATAAATGTGCAGCATCCCAACCTCCGACCACCTCCGACATTTAAACATGTTAAACCGATCTGGCCTCGAAAGTCCAGCACTGTGGTCAACTCCAGCAAGGCCGTAGATGCAACGACAGCCACATTGGCAGCTAACACAATGGTGGCTGCGAATCGATCCGAGGCTGGATGAACTTTGGGCAGTACAGCATTGACAAAAACCCAACGAGCCATGGTTAGTAGCTGCGCCAGCATCGCGAAAGCCATGCCATAGATTTCTGCTTCGGAATTCGCTCCGGCATTCCATGCATTCCATGCGGGAAAGATCAGGAAACCGCTGAGGGACGCCAACATCATCGACAAGAGTAGACGATGATCTCTGCGAGACTCGTTTCCGACCAACCTTGAGATTTGACATAGAAATTATGGAAATCCTCATGCATATCATGCATGGTGTGCCGTGTAGGCTGAGCTCTTAACAACAGAGTCGGTCCGTCCGAATTCATCAGAATTCCTTATGATTCTTCATTAAAATTCAAAAAAAAATACGCAAAATTTCAAATCTGTGACCATGCAGTACCTCCCTTTTTTTGACCAATTGTTCTGTCTCTGACAAGCTTTTACTATCTTTTACTTAAACCACCCGGCGGATTGTTTACCGCGCGTGCGTTTTAACGTTTTTGCTGAATCCAGCTTTGTGTGCCTCTGGTATTTGCAGCATATTTCTCAGCGTGAGAATTTGTGTCTTCATGGTTTATGTCCTCAATTACAGAGAATTCTATTTTCGTCCATGTTGTGTGATTCTGGCCACGTCTTTTGAACTGCTTCTGCAGGATGCACAGTGCTTTTAATGATTATTCATTTTCCCATTGGAAAAGAACAACAAAATCGGACTTCTTAAAAAAAAAATCATCTGCAGTCTTCGGCTCTTTTACGTCTTCAGATCGCACAAAGAGTGTCTGCGGTGACACGGCTGAGGTTAGCAACAGTATGGTGCTCAGAGCATCAGGCGTTGCCGCAGACGGTAGAGAAGATCTTACGGCGTGGCATCAGGCGTTACTGCAGACGGTAGAGATGATCTTGACGGTAGAGAAGATCTTACTGCGTAGCATCAGGCGTTACTGCAGACGGTAGAGAAGATCTTACTGCGTAGCATCAGGCGTTACTGCAGACGGTAGAGAAGATCTTACAGCGTAGCATCAAGCGTTACTGCAGACGGAAGATCTTACTGCGTAGCATCAGGCGTTACTGCAGACGGTAGAGAAGATCTTACTGCGTAGCATCAGGCGTTACTGCAGACGGTAGAGAAGATCTTACAGCGTAGCATCAGGCGTTACTGCAGACGGTAGAGAAGATCTTACTGCGTAGCATCAGGCGTTACTGCAGACGGTAGAGAAGATCTTACAGCGTAGCATCAGGCGTTACTGCAGACGGTAGAGAAGATCTTACTGCGTAGCATCAGGCGTTACTGCAGACGGTAGAGAAGATCTTACAGCGTAGCATCAGGTGTTACTGCAGACGTCGAGAAGATCTTACGTAGCATCAGGTGTTACTGCAGACGGTAGAGAAGATCTTACAGCGTAGCATCAGGTGTTACTGCAAACGGTCAAGAAGATCTTACAGCGGAGCATCAAGTTGAACATTATTACCCCACCCCACATCACCCCAAACGCTGGAGACGATCTCGTAGCGTAGCATCACCATAGTGTGCAAGTGCAACTGAACGTTATTACCCCACCCCACCTCACCCCACCCGAAACAGCAAAGACGCACGTACGGTTTCCCAGCCCCTAGCTCAAACAAGAAGCAGTCCCACCAGCAGCATGGCTAGTGGATGAAGACCAAGAGTGGGCCTTTGCTTGCAGTAGTACCACAATGTCCAGGTGATGCCCGTTTCAAGACCTGAAATGTAACCAGCCTTCCCTTGAGGTGTGTTACCCCGAAATACACCCAATTTTCGTATATTAGGGAACAGTAAATTGCTAGATTGTTCAAGATTCAGACCATTTCCCACAACACGAAGTGAATGTGTTCAAGTCTGGAAGCAAACAGCACTTTCTCTCAAGTCTAAGCAGTCCCAAAGCTAATACAGAAAATGGTCAATAAAGCTCAAATACATGCAAATACTGTGTACGGATCTGTAGTTATTTCTTTCACGTTGGCATACACCCCCCACACAAGCACTTTCGCTTCGGGCAGTAACGCGCTGGGATTCAATTTCCGCCAAGTCACCGATGAAAATGCCAAGAAACAAATAGACCTCAAACGATCGCAGCACGCACAGATCATACAGGTCCCTGCCAAATCGCTCAGAAACCATATGGATCGACAGGTGATAAGTGATAAGCATTAGAACTCGACAGCTGCAGCACTTAACTTTGACAAACATGACCATCCCCCTCTTTTGAACCTTGGTGCCCATCAAGGCAGCATTAATTATCCATGACCAAGAAATACTAAACAAATCAGAAAGGGACGCCACCAGGGCCCACAAAATACGTGTCTAGAAATTTGTGCTATACAAGGCATAAAGTCAATGATCTCTCTTTGTTTTTTTGGTGGAGATATTTGTTTATCTAGTTTTTTTTTTGGTTTAGGGTCCGTTCATTTGGTGAGGAGGGGGGAGCAAATATATATATACATATATATATATTAGCTCCCCCCCCAAGACTGTGAATAACATCAATCCCTTCTAAGGTCGCTTGAAAGCCTTGAGTGGTGGGGCTGTACTATAGTCGGTTCAACATCTAAAATATAAACAAAAAAAACTGATGATACCATACTATTACTCTGTCAGGAAGGCAATTGCAGTGGACAAGAACGGAGTACGAAAGGAAGAAACGGATTATGAAAGAAAAGAAAAACGTACAGTTTTTTTAAGCTAGGGAAAAGGACGGCATATCGACATAACTTTGCACAATTTATATATCAAGCCAGTGGCAAGTAGCACGACGGCATGACGTAGCCTGAGAAACTGCGTGATGTAGCATGAGCAGCTGCCCAAAACAAAACAAACATGGTAATTAAGAACATTGATTGAATTTGCAAGGCAACAGCACAATGGGAAATAGCGACACACATCATGCTTTATGTGGAGATGGTGTGTTGCTCCATATGTTTGAGTAAATGATAGACTAAATCTTTATTGTTCGATGTGCTGCGTGACAGAAATCATGTAATATTTGTGCTTAGTAAGGAAATAGTTTCAGGTATGATAGTATATAATAATCTTGCTACAAGTATACAATATGTCTATAGACCAAATAAACAGCAGTCTTCAAGTAGATATTGATGTCTCAAGAGCTCCTTGTGATATAGGCAACATGGATGTTGCATATGACATAGCCATATGCTGTATCAGCACACCCAAGGTGCATATGTGTTTAGAATGTCACTGTAGCCATATTAAGTGTGTATATATATATATATTGATGAGCTTGCATTTTCCTTGGTAGTACTACTGTATGCATCTATGATATGAATGGTGCATATAAGTAGTGCATGCCAATACATACACATTTTCCACATGTACTTTGCATATGCAATGGAATTCTTCTAGGATTGACTGCAATAAAGACTCTTTGGTTGCAACTGACTTTGATCATAAGAGTTAGCACATGGCAAGGGCAACTCCAACTTACCCGTTCTCCAAACATATAGGTTTTTCCTGCATATTTCGCAGTAATTTGCTATGCCACTGTACATCTATGCAGATACCCTGTTACCATAATTGTTTGGCTGTGCTTTTATGACAGGATGAGTAACACCCAAAAAGAATTAAGACTGTTTGTAAAACTGGACAGAAACCAGCTGTGACACAACACATTGGACTAGGAAGTAGCATCTCCCAGAATGCATTCGTATGGAAAGGGGTCCCTTTCCCATCCTTTTGATCAATACTCACTCCTGCTCTTAGCTCTTTGATCTATATACTGTATGAAAAGTTTCAGGTGTTGTTTGTGCTTTAGTGGGTGAGTGGCTTGAACCAGTATGCAAGCGCATTGCCACAAGTGTGCAGTAGATATGCAGTAGAAATGGCAGCTTCAAACATGCATTGATATCTAGAGGGTTTCTTGTGATAAAAGCAATACATTTTTTTTGCAGATACCATAGCCATTTGCTGTGTCAACACATCCAAGCTGCATGTGCACTTAGAATGCAACTATTATATATATATACATATATACATTTTTCTTATATAGTGCATACAGCTATGGAATGGCTGGCATGTAAGTCACCTATGCCCTTACAGGCACAAGTTTTGTACATTTTTTCCTGCATATGCAATGGTATTCTTCCAGGTTTTAATGCGGTAACAGCTCTTTGCGTAAAATATTGGTTGATCACAAGAGTTGGCAAATTCCAAGGGCACTTCCATTTCCCCCTTGCTTCAGAAAAGGCGTTTTTCCTGCATATTCCATGGTAATTTGCTGTGTCACTGCAAATATAACGGCATACATTTTAGTATCATAAATGTACTCATGACTGTGGGTAAAGCTTAAATTATGCCAGTATAAGTTTATCATGGTATCCAAAAGGGCACAAAACCAAGTAAAAGAAACACCTATGCAACCTTACCAAACAATTGTATCTATAGAATGGCAGCCTTGTTTTGTGCATCGATGCAGCAAGTTACCATGAAGTATGCCAAAAAAATATTGCAACTACTTGAGCAGGGACAGTAGATTGAAATTTGCACTTTCATTTGCTAAAAGAGTTCCACTGGAAGAGTCGTGTCAACCAAAAGGCGACCTGGCAGTCCAATAGCAAAAACCACCAATGCAAATACCAAGTGCTATATATATATATATATATATATACCGTCTTTGCAATAGCTGTATACCTAGGTAGTACCTATATTTTAATATATACATGAAGTACCAACTGACATCATGAATCTAGCTGTATACCTAGGTAGTTCCAACTGACAAATCCTATGAACTTAATAAATATCACGCTAAAGGTATGCAGTAAATGACAAAAAAAACACAAAACACTCAAAAACACTCTCAAAAAAAAGTCCATCCGAAAATTCCATCCTATTCCCAGGTGACTGGTGACCCGACCACATTCCGGTGATTCCAAATGATTCCAAGCAGCATGCAGCATCTGTGGCTGCAAGGGCGGCGGTGCCGGAGCTTCAACCGCCCGCCGCCGCGAGCGTTTCCGCCGGCGGCCCGTGGCACCCGCGGCACCCGCGGCAGCGTCCAGGTGCAGCTGACGGATGGCTTGGATCGCAGGCCAAAGAGCTGGGGGCGGAGCAGGAGCTGGTGGGAGCCTTGGCAAAATTGGCAAATTGGCCGAAACAAAGCATCAAAAACATCAAAAAACATCAAAATATATCAAAAAAGATCACAGGATATCACAGGTAAAGGCTAGGGACCCCTTAGGGTATGTGCGGGGGGACCTTTCCATTTTCCTTTTTAAGGTGGGGTTGCCTACTCCTGTCCAATCCTGATCCTGGCTTTGGAGACCAAGAATGCCTAAACAAGCCTAAACAGTGCATCGCGCCATTTTATAGGGTGCACAGCCGCATGGTCAGGGCAGTGTTTTACCTGGGACTGGAAAGCTTCCTCAGGCTTCAACCTGGCACTGCGGTGGGTAATAAGCACCTTTGGGGCCATCCATATATCAATATTCCCACTTCATGTTGCGTACCGTGTCTCAACACTTGGGCAAACGGGACGGCCGGAGGTATATTAAAAACATAAAAGCTGGTTCACATTTTAGGTTTTGCCACCTTGATCCATCGCAATCTGATCCCGTTGTAGCGGATAGGTGCAAAGCTTTTTCAATTAGCTTCAAAATGGTTGATTTAAGCTTCCAAATCGTCGATTTTAGCTTCAAAATCGTCGATTCTAGCTTCACACGGTGCTAGGGCGACGTTAGGGCGACGTTAGGGTGACATTAGGGCGTCTGTAGGGCCTTTCCTGCAGCTAAATGCCGCATCACATGATGTGGCAATCCTCCAGGGGCCAACAACAGGGCACAACCGACCAGATTGTTTTTTCTTATACCCAGCTTGTACTTTATTCTTTCCAGAGGCTATTCCTTTTCATTCCTGTTCATTTTTCTTTTTTGTTTTGGGACTTACAAACCTTAAGCACAATGAAATGCATAGAAGATTTCTTTCGCATTCCTATGCGTTTCATTGCTTTTAAGGTCTGTGAGTCCCAAGACATGATGGAAAAATGAAAAGGAATAGCTCTGGAAAGAAAAAGGTACGGAAACCTGTAGAAATGCTCCACGGACGGTCCCATTGCTTAGGGCCTCCGGCCCTAAGCGATGGAGAGGCCCCCAGAGCGAGAAACAAGCATGTCTCTTGCTCTGGGAAGCGTCCCATTGCTTAGGGCCTCCGGCCCTAAGCGAAATCGACCATTTTGAACCTAAAATCGACCATTTTGAAATTAAAAGCAACCAAATTAAGCGCACCACCGATTGGATGGGTTTTTGGGCGGAAGCATCCCCATTGCTTAGGGCCGGAGGCCCTAAGCAATGGGACGCTTCCCAGAGCAAGAGACATGCTTGTTTCTCGCTCTGGGGGCCTCTCCATCGCTTAGGGCCGGAGGCCCTAAGCAATGGGACCGTCCGTGGAGCATTTCTACAGGTTTCCGTACCTTTTTCTTTCCAGAGCTATTCCTTTTCATTTTTCCATCATGTCTTGGGACTCACAGACCTTAAAAGCAATGAAACGCATAGGAATGCGAAAGAAATCTTCTATGCATTTCATTGTGCTTAAGGTTTGTAAGTCCCAAAACAAAAAAGAAAAATGAACAGGAATGAAAAGGAATAGCCTCTGGAAAGAATAAAGTACAAGCTGGGCACAAGAAAAAACAATCTGGTCGGTTGTGCCCTGTTGTTGGCCCCTGGAGGATTGCCACATCATGTGATGCGGCATTTAGCTGCAGGAAAGGCCCTACAGACGCCCTAATGTCGCCCTAACGTCGCCCTAGCACCGTGTGAAGCTAGAATCGACGATTTTGAAGCTAAAATCGACGATTTGGAAGCTTAAATCAACCATTTTGAAGCTAATTGAAAAAGCTTTGCACCTATCCGCTACAACGGGATCAGATTGCGATGGATCAAGGTGGCAAAACCTAAAATGTGAACCAGCTTTTATGTTTTTAATATACCTCCGGCCGTCCCGTTTGCCCAAGTGTGAAGTTAGGGCGACGCTAGGGCAACGTTAGGGCATCTGTAGGGCTTTTCGTGCAGCTAAATGCAGCTAAATGCTAATAAGCTTTGCACCTATACACAGCTTACACAATCGGTTGCGCTTTTGAGACATGCCGTAGCCTGGCCGTAGCATCAACATTGTGGCCTGATTTTGGCTTTGTTTGTTTTGCTTACTTTTTGAAGCCAGTTGAATCCAATGATTGGTCTTTTGGGCCTTGACCTTGCCCGGAACCTGGTGTTAAAACTGCAGCGGATAGCACCGCCGGATGGGAAACCCTTGAAAAAAAAGATTTTCCAAAAAATGAACCCCACCGGCGTTTTCTTTTACTAAGTGGGTAGCTAGGGTAAAGGTTTTGTGAAGGTATGAAGGTGTACACAAACTCAACTCCGTGCAAACCTTGCAACAAATTCTATGCATTCAAGTTTCTTGAGGCCCTTAGACCCAAACTTTTTTGATGACATGCCCTTCCGACCCTCTTTGCCGCTGACAAGGAACTCCCCAAACTTGCGGCGAAATATTCTCAAGGCAAGAAGAAGAAATTGCAGAAAACCCGAGGCAATTGCAGTGCTGATGCAGGCAATCAGCAGCGGATGCGGAAAAATTGGATTACTCACAGTGCCTTGTAGCCAGAAAGTTCCTTTGCGCAAGCGTCCACTTTGAATACATCTTCAAACAAAAATTAGCTCAACTTCGAATACGCTTGAAAGCAAGTTCTAAAAGCAAAGGTATGATCATACCATAATACTCATATATATATTATATATATTTATATTTATAGATGAGATTGTACGAGAGAAGTGTTTCAAACAAACTAGACAATTAGCAGCAGCATCTGCGGCTGAGACGCTTGCAAAAATCCGGGACTCTGAAGCCCAGCCCAAGACCACCCAGAGGGCAATCTCGAAATGTGGGCTCCATTCCAGCCATGTGTCCCATGCGTGGATAGCTCCCTGGATGCGCAGCTTCCTAGGTCAAAGACGATGCCGGCCATCGCAATCATCGCACAATCTAAAAAAGGTCCGATTCCTCTGATTTCGTAAGGAGGTAGTTCTGGTGCGGCACTTGGCGTGTTTGTGGGTCTGTGTGTGTAGATTTCCGCATTTGTCTGTCCTGTACTGTACTCGCTGCCAAAAGGATATCTTGAACCCGCCCATCATAATAAAGTCATGAATCTCCATTCAAATCAGAGAAGTGCTCAGGCATCATGGTGAAATTAGCAACTTTGGGTAATGCGACTTAGCTATGTCAGCTATATCAAGAGGCTATATGGCAAAATTTGGGCCTCAAATTCCGCTCAAAGAATCACATTTTGACTCCTAAGCCGAGTACCGAGTATAGTACCATCCTCCACACTGTCTGCCCGAGTTGAGTATCCATTTCCTGGCCCCGAATTTCGACCAAGCGTCAGCTGCTTGGGTCCAGCTTCCGTCCCATAGGCAGAAAGTGCGGCTTGCTGCTCCATGGCAGTCCCTTCTGCAGGGACTTCCCGGTTCTCGCGCACGGCGCGGCGGTTCACCCGAGCCTTTGCTGCTTGGAACTCCTGCGAGAGCTGTCAACACTCTGTCGATGACTCTGCTGGCAGAAGCTTTGGGCTTCTGTAGAGAGGTATGAAGAGACCCAAAACATCAATACAAATCAGCAGCCTTTCAATTGCAAAAAGAAAGGTGTAATATCCTGTGTCCCTTCTTTTTGAGAAAAGGGACCACAATCATGGAGTTGTCGTCATGCTGTACCCACCACAGTCTCCAGGGGCAAAAGCATCAAGGGAATGTAAATGCAAGTTGTCAACAAGTTGCTTGAAAGCAGAAGTGATGTTTTTTCATCTCGCAACAGAAAGACCAGTACTACCGTAGTCTACTATAGTTGTAAAACATGTATTGTATCCTTTGGTTTCTCAACCCATGCCTTTTTTGGAATGTCAGGAACAGACTGCAAAGTATACAATGGCTGAGCCAATCCCCCCCGCTCCGTATCATCTCTCAAATGCAGAGGAATAGCACCCAGCATTTGCCAACACTTCTGCTCATCGCGCATCTTGTGCACCATGGCCAAGATTTCTGACCAATGCGACCGATAACCTGGCTATCTGGTGAAACTGAAGGTGAAACGTTCATCCCTTTCCCCAAAAAAAACAATTACCCCCAAATGGCACCCCGAAATGAAATAGTGCCAGAACTAAACTAGGCTTTCGAAGTTTCTGGGGGGATATGTATGGATATATATGTAATTATTTTAGGAACTGTGATGGAGAAGAACAAGAATTGTGGCTGGCTGCCTCCATGTCGAAAAAACCTTGGCAGGAATGATTTCCACCCTTGCAGTTTTGAAATGGATGGAACCAAAGACTGAAGGTTGGGATTTAATGGCATGGTCAATCAAAAACATAATTATTTGAGTGACAATTTCCCGTCCTTCGTTCCATGCACAGGGTCAGTTCACAGAATATTTTGGGCAGAAGGTTTTCATCCATCATGTTCCATCCAAAGTGTCCACAGGGCCAATCACTGCATCGCAAAACTAGGCATAACTAGCAGCCGCGGTTAGCAGCAGGACGGCTTCTTAAAATGTTTGCGAAAAAGTCCTGTGTCCCCAACAGCTGCCAAAACATGCCCAAACCATAAAAAAGCCGTTTCTGGACCCTCCGGCTGCTGCCAACGAGCAGTCCACACAAACGTTGTAATCACAGTGATGCTCACAGCGCCAGCGAAATTCCTGGCTGGCAATTTTATCTTGGCACTCGTTGCAATGTTTTTCCCCACCGTGCACGAGGATTTGAAGCTGTTGCCAGGGCTTCAGCTTTTTCCTGGCAGCCAGCGCCAGCTCGTTCCAATGGGGCAGGATGCACAACTGGAGGTGCTCCAAACATCTCGAAACTTAGAATAAACAATTCAAACTTGAAGTATGAATTTGTCAAAAAATGGGTCGAACTTCGGTCGAACAAGTATTTGTCAACATTTGTCGACCCAAAACAAAATTGTCAACCAACCATGATTAGTCAACTGATCCGTCAACCAAACGTCTGACTTGTCAACCACCGTTACTTCGTCAACCAAAACGAAATCGCAGATTGTTTTAGTTGCTTAATGGGTGTTTTAGTGGCTGAATCGGTCTGTCAAATTGAAGAATCTTCACTATGTAGCGTTCCAGAAGTGGGTTCTTTTGGTCGCGGAATTGCAGGTACTCTGGATTGCTTTTCATCGCGCTTTTTGGACGGATGCCAATGATTGGATATTATTGAAGCACATATTGGGAGTTTTTTTAATGAGTTTGGGAATGGGTTTTCGATCGTATTTGATGATATTTGATGGGTTTTGCACTGCAAAAACAATCAAAAACCACCAGAAAATCTTCCGAAAATCTTCCGAGTTTCCTCTTGTTGATCAGGTGACCTTGAGGACACATCAGCTGCAGGCTTTCGCCAGGATCGAACGACCTTTCGAAAAAAAAAACACGAAATTTCGAGGATCCCATGGACCCCATGGATCCCACCGGAATCTGCAATCTGCAATTTCATGCGTTCGTGGTGGGTTCATAAAACAAAACTTGTTAAACATTTAAACAATAGATTTAATACATTTTAATATAGTTTAATACTTGTGTGAGTTGTTAAGGTTGGATACTCAGTGTTGTCACTTAAGTTTTCTCTTGAAACACGCTTGCACCAAGACGCTCTGGGTTGTCTTGACGCGGCTTCAAAATCGGCTGCTTTTTCGGGGCGCTTGCAGCAAGAGCACTGCCTTGCACCGGTGGCTGCAACAGTCTCGCCTCAGCTGTGGAACTCCGGGTATCGTCGTCCAGAGGATTCCAGAGGCAAACATGGTAGACCGATGTGGGTCAAAATGGAAGACCATTAATGGGACCACAGATGTGAATGTCTAGTTTAGTATTAACATGTATTAACCATCCATAATTATTGGGGTACCTAATTTTGACCCATACCCATATGGATGATGACCCATGGTGATCATGGTGATGATTCGGTGATGATGGTGATGATGATGAACTTTCTCAAATCATGGTTCAGCAGCTCATGACGCTCATGACGCTTTAAGGGACAAGAACGACCAGCCATGACCAGCGCCCGGTGAGCCAGGTGCATCTGCCACCATTCATCCAACACCCGCCGTCAGCAAAGTTACATCCTCCGGGTTCTCTCCAAAAGCTGCTTCAAAATCTTTCTCATGACGTCGCTCCAGCGGCACAGCGGACAGAAGGTCCAAGCGCTGTTGGCGGTTCAACACGACCGTGGCCTCCTGGAATGGCAATGGCCGATGTCCACGGGCGTCACTGATACCTCTGCAACATACAGGTATTGTTTGGCAACCTCAGGTTAGAACATGCTAAAGTTGGACACCTCATCTGTCAAAAGATCTTCAAACACTTGCGCTTGGATATGGATCCGCTGGCACCTTCAGGTGTCTGAGAATTGCTTTGAGGAAGAAAACTGCTGTGTCCAAATTCATCATTGGTGGCTGATGGTGGTGCCCCGTCTATACTTTTCTTCAGTCCTGAATCACTTGATTCCAGTGATTCTCGTAGCAGTGCTGACACATGTCCTTGGCGAATTCTGAGGAGATCTGCTGATCAGCTCGCAAGTTAATGCCCCCGCTGCCAACGTTATCAAACACATCAGAATCAAAAAAAACACCGTTTTGTCAAAGATTCAACATAACACACTAGAAGAGGATGGTAGAATGCATGAGATTGTTCATACTGAAGGCTCTGCTACACACCGAGTATCCCATGGGCAATGTTCAGAGCAACGCCAGCGAAACTCAAGGCGCTGAATGTCAGACGAGCAAATGGCACAGGTATGGCCAGTCAGTGAAGCCTGCCACGGCTTCAGTTTTTTGCCTGCCAGCAGCTGGTTTGGCATTGATCACTGGGTTACACTTAAAATCTTCCGCAACAAGATACAGTACTTAATGGCTATGATGATATATTAAGATTCATTAAGCATATGTATATAATTGTATATATATATATATCATATCTAAATCACTATAAATCATGATAAATAATTATAAATCATGACACATGACTTTTGATTGTGGACCATCCTGAGGCCAGCACATTTGGTCACTGGATGGCCGTAGCCACATCTGGGCACCCCATCCACCGGCGGCTGTTCGGAGCCAAAGGCACCAGGCAGGAGCCGAGGAGAGCCCAGCAAGCCATTCGGCAACGGCGCAGCCATGGCACGCACTACACACGGCACGGACCACACCTGTGGACTCTACTCATCTGCTTGGTTCACTGGATTGGTTTAAGGGAAGATCTACAGGAAACCATGGTTTTTACCATCAAATATAGGGCTTTCCTGTAAATTTTCCCATCATCCAATTCTATGATTGGTGGTTGACCTACCCCTCTGAAAAATATGAGTTCGTCAATGGGTTTCGGATGACATCCCATATATGAAATGGAAAATAAAAATTCCATGGTTCCAAACCACCAACCAGGTATTTCATACTAATCCTAATAATGCAGTTAGAAAGGTGTATGAGCCGCCGTGCCATGCTTGTTGGTGCTTTGGCGGGAATTTCTGGCATTGATTCTAGTGCGACCTATTCTGATGATCCAATCAAACCAAATCCAGAAAGAAAGCTTAGCTGGTTAATCTCCAAACAGTTCATCCTGGGCCTTGCATATCTATCTGATGCATTCTCATGTATTTTTGTTTTCGTCTTGTGAGCTCCCTTCGAAATTCCTTTACATATTTTACATCTCAGTACTTACTATTATCATGGTTATCGTTTTTTGGGGGACATATCGCTTTCGAGTTTTTTGTGTCATTATCGCTTTTGGAGGGGGCCCTTTCACTTTCTATAGTGTTTCGTGCACATCTATCCAAGGACTTAGCCAGCTCCAGGTGGCTGCGCGAAACCGACACAGCCATGGTACATTGAGTATGCAGCTTCTAAACGGAATGATAGCAAATGATCATCAGTTCATATCAGTTCTCTGTCTATAACTCTCAATCAATGCACAACGTCACATGCTGTTTGAGACTTGAAGATACTTGAAGTGTATTATCCACAAACAGAAATGAGACAAGAGGTCTTACATCATCCCATCTCGAATATGTGTCGCAAAAAAAGTATCCCAAATATGTGCATGGCAAAGTGCAGGACGTTTGGGTATGGGTCAAAATTGGGTACCCTAATATTGTATATGTTTTCCATATTAAAACATATTAAAATAACATAAAATAACATAAAATAGCCATTTCAAAGCCATCATTGTCGTCTCGTGCCTTCGCCAAATCAGCAGAGTTGCACCCAGCGTTGCCGCTACTCCCAGCGTAGCCAGCATGGCTGGACGGAGCCAGGAATCCCCAACAGCAGTCAATGGCACCATGCAACATCTAAAAATTAGTTGATATGAAATGGAAACTATAAGGTAAATATGAAAGGTAAATATTTGATATGAAATGGAAACTAGAGGACATAATCCATTAAACAATTAGTTTCCATTAACATATACTCTCTAGTAAATAAGTAAATGTTGACCCTGAAAATAAGCAATTTCTAATGGAAACTAATCTTCCAACCCCGAAAAATGGCAGGGTCTATGTTAATTTACTGGAGGGTATATCAAATCACATCTATTTATGTCATTACAATTTATACCACCACTATCCACCGGGCGCCAATTCTGTTGTGTGTTTCGATTCGAGCCCTTTCGCAGAGCTTTCGCAGAGGACCCGACCCCACCGAGCTGACGCAATGAATCGTATGCGACGTACTCGAGTAGCAAACATTCTAGGCTACTAGGAATGGAATTTGCGTGAGGAGCACTTTGATTCAACGTTTGCAGATCCCATAGGATCCATGGTGCTGCCATATTAATGGTAACATGGATCCCATCAATATACCCCAGTCATGTTAGCATATATACCAGCACCATGGATCCGTCATGGGATGTCACTATTGTGAGCAGGTCGATACCATCCAAACACAGATTCCGAATTGAAGACACGAAGACCTTACGCATCTCTGCTTCAAGACGAAATCTACCAGAATCTACCAGGATATCAGTTTCATATTAGTTTAATTAATATTATTTCAAAATAATTTTAAAGACATATCATATATTTTCATATCATATTCAATCATTTCGAACATCTCAAGCCGAACCGGCAGAAGACTTCGGTCTGGGCTGCTGGCCAGCTTTGAAAGAGCGCCAACCGACACTGGCAGCTCCTGGGAGGATGCAGCTGACTGCGCTGCGCTGAAAACGCATTGTGAAACTGGTGCACGAGGTTCAAGAATGTTACCCTCTGGTAATTTAACATAGCTATTGAAAATGGTGATTTATAGTGGATTTTCCCATTGAAAATGGTGATTTTCCATGGCTACGTTAAATTACCAGAGGGTAGGAATGCAACGCAGTGAGCTCATGTAGCAGTCTGGCATAGTCTGGCAGCTGGATATAGTTTGGATGTCTCGGAAGATCCAAACCTCCAAGCGGTTGTTGGTGAGAACCAGCTCTTCCAGGCTGTCCGACCTCGCAACTCGACTTCTATAATGACGCTTTGCACAAAACATCACAAGACTAATTTATTATCCAGTAAAAATGGTCACAAATTGACAATACAATGTACATGTAATACATATTATATATATAATTATATATATATATATTGCAAAAGTGTGTGTGTGTGATATACAAAAATATTGGTTTGCTTTCAGGTTCTTTTCATGTTTTGTCATGTTGGTGTCATATTGATATGTCTATTGATTCTTCATGTTCTTTTCATGTTACATGGGTCATTAAATGTCCCCATTGAACATCACCCAACCATTAGGTATATGGTCTATAATGGCTACTACAAGGTGATGTCCTTTATATTCCCAAAATGGGACAGGCAAACCAACCCCTTTCATGTTAGTTCATCATCTTATGTTCATGCAAGGTTCATCTTATCTGCAACAGTTTCTCTTCCTTGGGCAGCTTGCACTGGACCAGAAAAGATCTCTTCAGGCAGCTTTGGGCCGAGTAGGTTCTGGTCCAGTTCAATGACTTTCACCTCCGGTGGACATGATCATCTGGTGGTTGACCTACCCTCTGGTTATGTCAAAATAGCTATTGAAAATGGCCATTGATAGTGGATTTTCCCATTAAAAATGGTGATTTTCCATAGTTATGTCAGTTTACCAGAGGGTACCCCTCTGAAAAATCATGGAGTGAAGGGAAAAGTTGGGATGATGAAATTCCATGAAATTCCCAACTGTGAAACTGGAAAGTCATTCATCAAATTCCATGGTTCCAGTCACCAACAGTCATTGAAACAATGCATCCTGGTTCTCTAACAAAGATTCGTGATGTTGCGCAGCTCGCGCATCGCAGCAACGCTCATGTTGTTTTATGCATCACTGCAGGTTACCAGTACCCGCCTTCAGCATAGAGATCTCTACAGGCAATGTACCTCGTGTCCATTGGGCAAGAATGAGATAGAATGACTGGTTGGTGGTTTCAATCCCTCTGAAAAATATAAAAGTCAGTTGGGATGATTATCCCATATATTATGGAAAATAAAACATGTTCCAAACCACCAACCAGATGAGTATCCCCACAATTATCAGGCGCAGTTCCCCAACGCTTCAAATACGCTTCAAGTGAGCAGAAGAAAGACTTCCAGTCTCTCAGTTGTCTGCATCTGATGATTCTGATGATCTCTTCTTCCTTTGAAGATTCAAAAAGTGGCCTGACAAGCTTTGTTCGGGGCACTTAGTTTGTTGCTCGAAAGCGAAAGCTTTTGGAGGGAGACCTGCCAAGCATACAATTCCAATACCAGAAGCTCACGTTGACAAAGAATGGCAGCTAACCTTTCTGCCAAATTGCAGCCAAATACCCAGTATCTGTGTGAAACTAACAGTGCTACATAGTGCCACTAAGGCTTGAGCGAGGCTCTGGATGGATGCAGGCAATTCAGTAATGGCATTGTTGCCGCAAGAAAGCGATTGCAAACCTGCAGTGCACGTAAGATTGCGAGACAACATAGAAAACAAAAACACAAACAACATTAAAAAAAACATTCCTTCCTTTCCTTTGGTCTGGGATCTGTGTCTTCATGCCTGGAAACTGGCGCTGTTTTTTTTGACTGAAGACAGCTTTCTTCTACGTCTCACCAAGTTCCCGGCTGCTCCATTGGGCTATGCTTGGAGGCAAGGCCTTCGGTGATGGGACAATATTCTTCGTCAATTGTATACTGGTTGTCAATCCATACCAAACTGAACATTCGACATAGGACATTAATTATGTGACATGGGTTGTCAGTTTTTCTCATCTTCTGCGAAATCAATTTTTGCGCCCCAGATCTGTCCTTGAGCTGATTGGATGCCAAATCTATTGTTCGAAGATTAGCTGCCTCAGGGTATGACAACGTCGACCCAGCATCACAGCATCACAGCATTTGAAACGATTTTGGACATACCCTCTGGTAAACTAACGTAACTATGGAAAATCACAATTTTTAATGGATAAATCCACTATCAATGGCCATTTTCAATAGTTTTTTGTATGTTTACCAGAGGGTACTGGAAAGAGTCATTCAGAACGAAACTGCAAGCTATTGAAATTATTGCAAGCTAGAAATGCCGTCAAACTGCGGTCTGCAAAGTGCAACTGTCGAGCCCATCTGGCCCTCGAGAACTTCCCACCTCTGGACCAAGTGCAGCTTCTGGGATGGCCTTCAAACCACACCTAAAAAGATCTGTCAAATGCAGATTTTAGCTTGCTGCATGAAAAAAAACAGATTTTGGTTGGTAAAATATGGTAAACATATTATGTAAAAATTGGTAATATATTATTAACATTAACATATGATATATACATAAGTTAATAAATATTATACAGTATTATTATCAACTAATATGGTAAAATCCAAGTCATTCTGGGATCAACAAAAGTCGGAGTTCCGAAATCTGTCTGACAGGGAGTGCAACGTTGCAACAGTGCCACCACTCAGGTTGCAACTCTCGAAGTGCCAACACTCGCGTGTTCTTTGCTTGAGCCACCTACGGAGAAGAGCTCACTCTGAATATCTGAATCATTCAAAAGGTCCAAAATTGTATGTTTCTGGATTGGAGACAGCAACAAGTCATCAGATTTTGTATTTTCAGGTTTCAGCTGGGTTATGACTATAATCCCAAATAGACTGATAAACCTAAAGGTGGGGAAAGAAAATAACCGTTAAGCGCAGCAACTCAACCCTTTTTAGCCTGAGCCGCATAGCTGTCATGTATAGCTAGTTTACATAGGGTTTATGGTGGAGTGCAAATACACCCCCCTCAGGTGAGCCGGACACGGCAAGGCTGCCCATTTACCAGGGCGAGGCTTTTAAAGCCTGCCTTACCGATCCAACTCTTTGCACGACCTGAGGAAACCCAAAACAGCGGCTATTATACAAAAACCGATCGTCAATGCAAGCAGTGTCAAAATTTATCCCTCTTCCCATTCGACTCGGCCATGCCTGATAACCTTTTGGTACCAGCGCCCATGCCACTTCTGCCACTCATTGGTGAACTGTCGATCTTCACGGGAATGACTTTGCTGAGGGCGATTGAGCCACTGACTTGCTGACGTGGATGATGAGGCTACCTCTACGCTTGTGGATGGTCGGGCAACCGGTTTGGCGGTGCCTTTCTTGGAGGGACCTTGGCCGTACGCTCCAGTCTGCTCAGCTTTGCGCTTGGCCTCGTTTTGCTCGCGGGCCCTGTCAGACTGCTTCTTCTTCTCTGCTGCGTTCTGCTTGTACAGCTCTTCATTTTGTCCCTTAATCCACCTCAAATGGCGTTCAGCATCATGAACAGCAATGTTCTCAACACCAGTGCAAGACAACAAAAGATTGTGTCCAGGATTCCTGTTGAGGTAGTCAATGTACTCTTCTTCGGAGTAAATCTCGGTTCGGTACATGTAGAACCATGGCTGGTCGATGTACCTGAAAGACTTTGGGACATCATAGCGACTGGCCAAATCCAAGTAAACCAGCCTCATTGCATTGTGCTCCAGCTGGGATTGCTCAGAAATACCCATCTTGACCTGAGCTTTGGTGCGACCAGGCTTTGGCAAATGAGCGGACTTGAGGAGGTCGTACCTTTCACAATCGTACTCGTTCTCCCCCTCGTTCAACACGCTCTCTGCGAACGTGGCGTCCTGGGCGAACCTGTCAGCCACAGACACATAGCCCAAACTCAAGGCACGGTCGAAGCGACTCTTGGCCCTTGCCAATAGGCCGGCTTCCGGACTTGAGCTTCCTCTTGCCTGATCGTCCAACAAACCCAAATTTTCAAGTTGGCCATGTGTGATCTGCTGTAGGTACTCCCCACGGAAATCGTAGTACAGTCCCAGCTTATGAAGGGCGGCCTTTCTTCGTTCTGCAATCTTGGTTCGATCGGCCTTGTTAATCCCTTCAAGTATCAAACCACACACATCGCACTCAATCTGTCCCTTGAAAGTCTGTGCAAAACATCTTGAGCATTGCGTGACTTCGATCTTGACCGGCACCGGCTTCTTGTCCTCCTTCTTCACCTCTTTCTTCGAAGGTTGGTCATCGCCTTTAGGGCGAGACTTCTGCTTTGGCACCAGTGACTTTGATGTTGCTGCTGGCGTCTTTTTGGGCGACTCTGCAACTGGAGCTTTTGGATCTTTCTGCACTGCCTTTGGTGGTGCAACTTTTGGGACAGGCTCCAAGAAGGCTGCAGCTGATGATGCTGCAGGCACAGCTGTTGGCACGCTTGTTAGGGCGGCCTTCTTCTTTGCAGGTTCGTCCTTTGCCGCTGCATCAACTTCTGAGGTCACAGCTTTTGGAACTTCTGGTGCATGAGGTGCAGAAGTCCCTTCCTTCGGTGGTGTCCTTGGAGATGTCTTTGGAGGTGTCTTTGGTCCTTCAACCTTTGGCGGTGTCTTCGGTCCTTCAACCTTTGCTGCAGGAGGTTTCGGAGCATCACCCTTTGGGGGAGGGGGCAACAGTCTGCTGCTTGCATATCCAGGCATACCGGCAAGTTGGGCCACATTTGGTGGCGGAGGCTTCACCTTCCCTGGGAAAAATGTCTTTGCAGCGGGCGCGCCAGTTGAGGCGGCCGGAGATGTTGAACCTGTCCTTTTTGGTGCCTTGGCCTCAAAGGTCTCGACAAGCTGTTGGACTCCAACTTCTCCCCCACTGCTTGCTGCAGACTGCGCAACCTCCTGTTGGCGACGATAAAGATTCACCTTCTTTGCCGTGTCGTCCACAGAGATGATGTATTGTGGCGGGACGACATCACTTGTGAGAATGCCGTCAGAAGCCGTCCTGAAAAACACAATTCCAGCCTTGACAGCTTCTGCCATTGCAACCCTGATTTCAATGGGTCGCTCAGCACGCAAACCACTCACATACTCTTTCTCATCAACACGAACGTCGCTAAAATAGGAGTGAGCTCTTCCTGACGAATTTCGTTCTCCTCCTCCAGCCACGAAGCCATTCTCAATGATGCCCTTCCAATTGCCTTTTGTAGTCCTGTGATAAACTACGCCAGGGCACATCTGAGGAGTGGTAATCTTTTTACCTTTGGCGTTCATTTTCTGGATCGCTGCTGCTCCAGACAGAGCATAAATTTCCACTGCATTGAACGTGTCCTCAGCTGAAGCGGCATCCATGGCACGTTTCGTATGCCCCTGCACTGCACGGATCCTGATGGGCCAGTAGGCTAACCCTTTACGGGTTGCCTTCTGGTACCCGGCAATGCACTGGAACTCAAAACGGCACTTGCTGTCCCAGTAGAGCAATGAGATGAGCTCTTCAACTGTCATTCGGGGCAACTTGGCTGGCAGCATTTGGTTGAACATTCGAAAGAAGTCATCAAGGTCAAGCCACATGTTTTCATCAAATCCAGAGGTGTCCTGACCCGGCTGTCCACGTGTCACTGCATTGACCTTAGTCTTGTGTCGGTCCATGCGATCTGGGAACCTCAGCTCTTCTGCCCCATCCATCTCCCAACAGGTTTTGACGATCAATTCGTAGGGATGGGAATCAACGACGCAATGTTCAACTACTTCTGCATTAACATTTTCATCCAAAGTGATGCGATATTTGTCAAGGTGTCCAAGTGCGTGTTTCGGAATGATGGTACCCTTGATCTCGTTTTCTTGCAGGGGCTCACCAGCTGAGGTGGCCTGAGTTGAATCCTCCTGCGTCGTCTGAGGCTTCGCCTTGGGGTCAGGCGGAGCTGCGTGGCTCGCCTTGGCTTTGCCAACAGATGGGCCCTCGTGCTCATCGGGATCCAGAGCATCCCATGGGTCGCCTTCCTCATCATCATCTTCGGCGACACCAGCATCAGTCGGGCGATCCCTCAACTCCTCCGCTGTAAAGCTTTCCGGGGTCGAGACACTCGGTGCAGGCTTGTTCACCTTCTCCCTCAAAGAGTTCAGGACCTGCACAAACCTGACAGGAAGATGCTCCATCTTTGGCGGCACATCACGCATCGTGGCTTCACCTGCAGGGCGCCTGCGCTTGTACAAAGACAGGTTGTACTGAGGGATCAAAATGTCCGTCATGTGCAGCATGTGGAGAGTTGCCATGACATATCCGATCATCTCGCTTCGGTTGAGCTCGGTCTCGAATGCGTGAAAGTAGTCCCTGAGCTCAAGCCTCGGTGGAAGCATGTCATTCTTGATCCACCGAATCCGATCGTTGTCACTGGCAATCTCCTTGTGGAACCATTCCTTCAGACGTTCAATAAACGTCGTGAAGATGAGACTCAACCCATAAGTGAGCGGGTCGGGCTCGCCGATTAGGGCGGCCTGATCCACTCCCAACTCCTTGAGCTGATTGTTCCACCAAACAATGTTGCCTTTGACCCTGTCCATGATGGCATTCCAGTCACCCTGTGGCTCCCTCTGCCCCCAAATGGGAAGGGGTTCAACACCATATTCCCCACAAATTTCATTTCCAGACCAAAAGATCACCGAAATAACCCTGATGGCTGATCCATGAGAAGAATATTTTGCCATCAGCTCCTTGATCATGGAAATATTTGCTTTGCAGAGCTGTTGTAAATCCTTACCCCAGAGCATGTCATGACCGATTTCGAGAACCATGTCTGATTTTCGCAATCCCAGATCCTCCTTCAAGGTGTACTTCTTCAAAGTCTTACCCTTTCCAGTGATCAGAGCCAAAGTTGAATCGGAAGTCACCACATAGATGGTGGGCACGACGTCTACCGCCGGCCTTGATGTCCCAGGGACGTACTCAGTAGGCAAGCTCAGATCCCACAGTGAGTCATGCTCCAACTCGGACAGATGGCGGATCTCCTTTGCCCACGGCACGTTCGTCAGGGCGTCCGTAGACATTGACTGCGCAGTGAAACACTGCATAAATCCTGCAGCCAACTCAAGGTCTTCTGTTCTGTTGCCCTGTGCCAGGATGGTTGACGAAGCGAGGATCGTAGAAAAGATGTCCTCCCACCCTGCGTGCCTATCCCCCTGAACATCAAGGCACTTCCGAAAAGCAAGCCACTCCGACATGTTGCTTTGTTGGGGCACGGTCTTTAAACCGGCCGACTTGAGAGCCCGCACGTTCATCTTTTCAGCAATTGACAAATTTGAATCATCAGAACGGCGGCTCATGGCGGGCAAAGCTAACCTTTTCCTGTTCTTGGCGGTTTGTGCCCGGTTAGCTCTGGAACGAAAACAATCATGGATGAAGTCAGTCAACTTGAATGTGTAGTTCTCTGCAAGCTTCAGTGCAGTACCCCGGCTTTGACCATGAGTGTGGGAACCATCACAAACGTATTCCGATAGACTTGACAACTCTTCCATGTTTGTTGCAATCATCCAACCCTTTTTCATGGGATTCCCGTCCAAGTCAATAACCCCAAACTGGCAACCGTGGAATGGATACAATTTCAACTCTTGTTTCTTCAAAAACGATTGAACCATTGGCCATTTCCAATACTTGCAGTTCTTTGAGAGTTCAAATGCGATTGAAAAATGTGGCCCATCGATTTCACTGATAACCTTTTGAAGTGATTTGAAAAGTTTTGTAAATTCCTTTTGTTGCTGTTCGATTCGTTCAGCCCCTTTGTCAGTCAAACTGTTGATGTAACCCCACGGACTGCCGCCCACACATGGCAAGGAAGCATAAAGCAAAATCTCACCATCTGGATTACTCTCCCTGAAAGACTGGACTTCTTGGGCTAGCCATTTACGGCAGCCTTGGGTGGTGCCATCCTCGTTTTCAGTTACTCGGATAAGTCTACACCCTTTACTGGCTTGCCGTGGAGTGCATAGCTTCGAATCTGACGAACAGCAAAACTCAATCAACATCCTTTGGATAGAATTTGAACCATCACGTCCCCCCTGATCATGGGCATTAGCTGGACACGCAGGCTTGGAGTCTACTTGGCGCACCTTGGGCTTGTCGGTGTCGATCCAAGTCTTTCCAATGGCCATCAACCTCAAAGCATGTTCCCATTTAGTTGGGGAAGTAAAAGGTCTTGTAAGGATGTCAGCTGTCTGCCAATTGGTGCCAACATTTATCAAATCGAATTGATCTTCTTCGAACAACTGTTTCATCCATTTAAAGCAGATGTTCTGAGTTTTGTTGGCGTAGCGCATAGTGGAGGAATTACCGGTACCCATCACAGTGATAGAAGCTTGATTATCTTCCATGAACTTCACTTGATAGAACTCCGGAAAATGGGCCTTCAAACCGTTGATATTTGCCGCAGAAAGGCCCCCCTCAACATTGCCATACCTGATTTCATCGATCTCTTTATCGATACGAGTAAAAACAGGATCATTTTGTTCGAGGGTGTTTGGCTTGGGGTTTGACCCAGCCTTCTGCGACAATTTCTTGAAAATGCCCAACTGCTCCAACAATGCCAACATCGGAATACCTTCTGCTCTGAGTGCGTGATTTGCTGACACAACTTCGGCTTCAGTGGACGAGTTTGCTACAACTGTCTGCTTCTTGCTAAATGCGTTTAGTGGGAAATAGGTATTTGGCCCCACAAGGAACATTGCACAACCCGAAGTTGATTTTGAATCATGTTCCCCCGCATGATCAGCGTCTGCAAATAGCCACAGTTGACAATCCTCAAACGAGTCTCCCACAAAACCCTCCATAAAAACATCTTTGGTTGACTTGATGTATGATACCAATCTGTGCAATGCAATGTCGCATTCAATGGACCATTTCGTCACCCTAGATGCCAAGCTTTGAGTAGCTCTTAAGAGGTCTGGGCGTGCCATACGGGCCGCAAAGAGGATCTTCATCAGGACCTTCGATGCAATCGGTTGCAACCTCCCTGGCTTCTCCTTCTCATCGAGAGTTGGCCGGGCTATTCCCGCTTCTGTGAACGGCGTTGCAACTACTGGCAAGTCATCTTTCTGAACCTTTGCCAGTTCACAGTATGCATCTACACATGATTCCATGAAAGAAGACATGTCGTACCTTACCAGGTTTACAGGTTTGTTCATGCAACCGGACTTGTTAGTAACGACATTCTCAATGCTTTTGAACCGTTGAGATTTCTTCTCATTCTTGGCTTCCCTTTTGTCTCTGTGCGGACCGGGTCTGTTCTTTGATGGGAGGGCAAACTGATTAGCGTTGCCATACTCGTCACCATACCTGAAGATTGTCCTTCCTGTCCAGAAGTCCTTTGTCTGAATCTTTTGATCCACTGTCATGTCATCTTCAACAATAGCTGAACTTTCATCTGACATGTGCATGTTGAGAACTGGGAGACCTTTAAATTCAACATTTTTGTCGAACATTGTAACCCGTTCTGAATGTAAAGACTTGACAAACTCCCCCCCCTCATCGCCAGGCTCGAACAACTTCTTCCGTGGCTGGAGATGATACCTTGTCCAAGTTTTGTTGAAGGGGTCATGTTGCCAAAAATCATTTGTTCGATGTTGTGTACGTGCCGCAGCAGCCGCCTGAGAGTCAAAAACATGTGCAAAAGGATGAGCTTTTCGTGGTAGTGTAACATTGTTAAACTCCACATGTTGACAACCGAAATATCGATCATAGGGTTCGGGGTCACCAATGTTGACTGCTCGTTTGATACTTGCCCATGCTTTGTCCATGTTCTCAGTAGGACCTGCGAGTTTAAAATCGTCCACGTAAACAACCAACATGCAATTGTACTCAGCATGATAGAAAATACTTTGCCATATGTCGGGGAGAATTTGTTTCCAACCTTCTTTTCCGATTCTGCTGTTGAGGTGGTTTTCCCAAATACCGCCGCTGTCTGGATGCCCATACAAAGCTAAAACCAAAGGAACCATGGGTTGCCAGAATTGCTTTTCCCAGTGTTCTGGCCATCTGTTCCGTGGCAATGATAGCCATGTGGGCACCCCAGTGAAGAGGGCCTGGATGTAAGCTTGAATGGCGTCTGCCTGAGCTTTTGAAAATCCGGGCTGAGAACCAAACGCGTCAAGAAGCTTTGCAGCTTCCATCGAAGCAGGACTGCTACCTAACTCGGCAAACAACGCATGGTCAGAATCCTGGTCGCGGACATTGTTACCCTGGAAGACTGTACGGCCCTTGAATTTCCTACGAGGATCATCAGCTGGAAGTTCCGACCCTTTTTCGTAGCAGGCTTCAAAAATACGACCAAGATGTACAGTTTCCCCTTTCTTGCGGGCTTCCTCAACAATGCTTTTACATTCCCTGACTCTGGATTCGTCCCATACTCCTTTTGTCCTGAGGTTCTCCCACTCCTTATCTAAGGCAGCCTTTGCTTTGGGGTTTTTCCTAACCTCATCTTTGCGAACCAAACGTGCAACAGCAGAAAACAATTCAAGAGCCACTTTGAATTCCAACTCTGCGATCTTGTTCTTGATCATCTCTCTCAATTCCGGGCGATGCAGTTCAGGTTTTGCTGGAACTGCTTTCGGCATTGCAGGGACACAAAATTTCGGTCTATCCTGTGGAATGACCTCCCATGTTGACACACTAGGCTCACCTGAGGGGCTAGGGTTTACCCGAAGCTTTCTTGCAGTAGCAACTGCACCTTTCTTCTTCTTCGGACCCTTTGATGCTGAACTTGATGCGGCACCACCGCTGCCTACAGCCATCTTTTCAGCCTCCTCCTCAACAAGCTTTTGCCTATCCTTCGGACTAAGCATTTTCCAAAAGGCCGATGGGATCGACTCGGGGCGTTTTGACCCTTTGTACGTTTTCACAAGGCGTGTGCCGTCCCAATGATAACCATCCGGGATTGGAGTACCAGTTGGAGTGTACTTGATATCAGGAAAAACTGGTTCTTCAGCCGGCCTTTCATCACTGGCAAGTGCGTCAAGCACTGCCTCCGTTGACTTGTCAATTGCTGCTTCACTTTCTTCTACATGTTCCTCGGTTTGCAATTCGGATTGAAACGGAATCGGACGAGGATCAGCAATGACGTTGTCGACTAGGCGGTCCGGCTTGGGCTCTTTGGCCTCTTTCAGTGCACGGAGTGGGAAGACAAAACCTCCCGCGATGAGCTCAACACGTCGTGCTCGCTGCACTGTAATGCTGCCCGTTTCTGCATGGTAATCCAATGCTTCTAACTTGGCAACAAGATACTCACCTTTCCATGCAAAACCAGGTTGAATGTGGTATCCCAAAAAGATTCCATCATTTGCTGTTGGTGATGTCTTTCCAGACGTGTTGTCAACCCTTTTTGGATTGTTCCAAAACAGTATCTTTGCACCGAAAGGAATCAACTGACCTGGAAAATCTTCTTCGAATCTGAGTTTCCATGGGGCATCATCACCATTGAGCTGTGGCGTGGCATTCACTGCCATGGAGAAATGCTGCATAGCCATTGGCCAATACTGCAATGGAAGACCTGACTGCACAAGGTTTGTGCGTGTGCCTTCAAGCATGTGTCTGATCTCCCTCTCCACAAACGACTTTGAGCTGTCCACATACTCTGTTGATGTTTGATGTCTGTACCCCAACTCTGAAATTGTAGCAATAAGTTCTCGTGAATTGTCAGTGTAAACTGCCCCAACTTCATCCTTGTGGGATAAGAAGTGGTTGAACGCATTAACACATGATTCGCTAGATTTTGTCTGGCTTGGATAGACGTGTCTGAACTGTGTGTGGATGTCCTTCATCACCAATGCCACTGTTTCACCTTTGACGCCTTCTTCCACATTGGATTTGATTACAGTATGGTCAGCGACAATGTGATCCCCAAAACTTTTAGTTTCCAACCTTTTCTGTCCCCCTTTCTTCTTTGCGGGTGGCGCCATCATGCGTGCCTTTTGACAGATTTTGCAAAATGGATTCTTGGGGTAATGGCAAAACTGGTGAGACTTACTGCATGCCTCTTGCTCAAGGTCAGATGCCTTTCTAGACCTGATGTATTCGGTTTCACTATCATGAGCTACTCCCTCATCCACACCTTCTTCATCGGCACCTTCTGCTTTCGCAGCAACCATTGCAAAAAGACGTAACAGATCACAATCTTTCTTGAACTGTCCACTGTTCAAAACACGACAAGAGCTATCGATGACCGGCACACGGCCGTCTACGTTAAGCTCAATGACTCCCATGTCCGGACGAATGAAGTAAGGCCTACCATCAGCTGGCCACACAAAACTGTAACCCTGTTCCATACACCTGACCCCAACCGAAAGAACAGCAGGAGTTTCCTCAAGAATGTATGGTGAGAATGGCTGATGTAGGGCATCGACTTTTACGTCGGCCACCTCATCCGCTCGTGTCGAACCGTTTGCTGTAGCAAGGCTGATCGGAGTGTCGCTGATACGGCGGTTTGTCGCCTTTGCAGTCTTCAGCATACCCTCACTGATCAAATCCTGTTCACTGCCCGTGTCAACCAACCAAACACATCCATCTTTTGATGCAGGTGTAGCAACAGTGGGCAAATGAGTATTACTGACTTTGTTCTTGGGACCGATCATTGCTCTACAATGGTTGCATGATACTCCCCCTTCTGGGTCATTGCATCGGAATCGGCACTTGGGCTGCGTTTCACTGCCGAAGAGCTTCACAAGTTCCTGCAACTGTCGGGCCGAAACCTGAGCACGGTGAGCCACGAGTTTGTCGGGTTTTGGCACTGATTCTGAATCAGGGAACGTCTTCTCATAGATTCGGGGTTTGTGCACTACCTTCCTCTGTTCACCTGTTGCTGGGACTTTGATGTATTCCACTTTTGATGAAAACACAACGGCTCTATGGCATTGTTCTTTCATGGCCTTTGTGGCTTTTGGCAACCCTTTTCCCTTTGCTATGCATGCATACCTTTGGGTAATGCATGGCGCAGCTTTTGCGCTGGCCTTCTTCTTTGGTGCAGGGCTATTGGTGCGTTTTGGATCCTTTGTGGGTGCAGCTGCAACTTCATGTTTGTAAAAACATTTGTCACCACGACGACATTTGCCCTGTTGGAAGTAAGTGCATGGGATCTTGGCCATCTCTTCCTTCGACTTTCTGTTGGGGGAACCACTTCTGCTACCACCTTTGCCCTTGCCCTTTCTTTTGGGGGTACCAGATCTTGAGGAATCTTTGACATGCTTGTAGGGACAGTCTTTACCCTTTTCACATTTGCCATCCCTGAATTTGTAGCATATTTTGTCCCCTTTTCCACTCTGGCTACGGCCACGGGTTCGACCTCGGTCGCCCTTTCCTTTGCCGCGATCTTTGCCCCCCTGAGCGGGTGCAGCGGGCTGAGGCTTTTCGGTCTGCTTGTTCTTTTCAACGATTCTGTTTCTGTTTGAACGGAGTCTTTCTCTATCCAAAAGGTCACGAATGTTTCTCAACAAGAATGCATAAGACTTTTGTTCTGACTTTTCAGGAGCTCTGTCAAATGCTTCAATGTCATACTTCATCAGTTGACATTTTCGGATTTGTCTAAGTAAGATGTCTCTGAGAACCAAATCATCTGGTGGGGTTTCCATGCCGGCAATTGTGGCGTCCCATCGGTTAAGAAACCTTCTAAGGTCCTCCACAGATTCTCCAGTGCGAACGACTCCAAGTAGGTCCTCGACGCGGTAGAGACTGCCAGCTTCCTCAGACGTCCTGAAGTAATCTTAAAAGGACTCTCCTACCTCTGACTTGGATCCCATTCTTCGACTTCTCATCTTTGAAGTTATGGATCTTCGTTGCTAAGTCACCTTTGGCTGAGCGAGTTAACGCTGCCGACAATTTGGTGTCAAGTGTGATGAACTTCCCAGGTTCCTGTAGCTTTTCCTCCAACTTT
>CAMXCT020000703.1:177449-221425 GCA_947184155.2 Cladocopium goreaui | reverse complement strand
TGGTGGCGCCATCGCACAAACAGGTCAAGTGGGTGCTGGTTCACTAAGTCCTCCACAAAGGGGATGGCAACTCCCTCGAACCACTCGCCTGGGTACAGCTTCTTGAACGCTAACGCCAAGGACTCCTGCAGAATGTAAAATGGCCCGAAGGGGATGCCTGTAGCCTGCGCTACACTTGACAAGAGGACACATCGGGTAACTCCCTGGTGACCCCTGCCAGAATGACCTTGGACCACCTGTGGGGCACTCCGCTGGCCCTGCTCGCTCAAGCGATCAAAAATCAACCCGGCTAGGAGGTCGGCCTCACAAGTTTAGGCTGCAGGGCAATCACAGACCAGCACTGCTCCCTCGAGCTCATCCAACTCGCACCAGAGTGTCTCCCTGATGTACTGGACGTAATAGGGAACCCAATCTTGAGGGGTGCAATTCACGCCCACCTGCCATGGAGACTTCCACTTGGTGGTCGGTAGGCGGTGGTTATGACTTCCAAGCCCCACATACACATGACCGGGGGGAAGTGCGCCCTGTTGCAAGACATCTTCAACACATGCTCTCGTGGGCACCCTAGCCGCTTCAGCTGTGTCCAAAGGCCTCAAACCCAGGCTGATGGCCAGTGGGGTCATAGCCCACTCACGAAGTGCTCTGGGATCGAGGTCAAGCCAATGGTCCCGATGCCCAGTACAACTCGGCGATGGGGACCTCGGCACATAGAGCTTGGCGTGTCCAACACGCACTGCCCACCACGAAGCTGCCGTGGCAATCGCAAAACAGAGCTCTGCTGTATACTCGGACTCCTCAGCTGAAGGGAAATGGCGCTTACCATTCTGGACCCAAGGTTCCCATTCCTGGGGATCATGGAAATGGTTGCAGTCAGCTCGAGGCCATTGAGCGATCTCTGCAATGTTGTGGCGCAACCGCTGCAGCTTCGATCTCGCACCACCAAAGCAGCAGGCTGAATACCGCTGGTCGGACCAGCGACCGCTCTCCCACATCGCCACCTCATCCGGTGTCCACCAATGGAGGCTGTTGTATGGGTTCTCGCGGACTGATCCACCACCCCTGTCCACCAACTGATCAATCTCAGACAGTACAAAGCTCGCAGCCGCATTATCCTGCTCCACCCTGGTCTGCTGAGAACCTGTCAACTCAGGTAGACCCAGCGGGTGCTGCTCAGACCGCAACGGTCGGGGTGGTGGGCGCCCATCACCAAAATCCCGCGGAATTTCCCTCGCGCGGCTCTTGGTGGAGCAATCCAAAGCTGCTGCAATGAAGCACACGGACTGCAACTGCTCATGCAGCGATTGCTGCCTGAGGCTGTTGGATAGGTCATGACTCCTATCCAGCATCCAATCCACTGAAATGGTCTCCCAACCACAAAAGATAAAGGCTTTGGACAGAGGTGTATTAGGCCCCGCATAAAGGTCCGCCATCCGTGGCAGCTGACAGTCAACTCTGTCTACGGGTCTTGCTTCATCCTGCCCAGCAGAAGTGCCCGCCTCTCCCGCTGGGCCCCGTCATGGCGAAATCTTCGCCCGACATTGGATAGCTCCATGCCCCGGCATACCACAAATGCGTTCACCACGAACCACGATACCACACTTGTGCTGGCCTTGGGGGCAAGAGCTTTTGGGGTTCTTGCACTGTCCATGTTGGAAAGCCTGGCAAATCTTGGAGCCATCGCGCATCACCTTGGCCACCTTCTTGCCACTAACCGGCTTGCCCAACGCAAACTGGGATGGTGGCTGGACTGCTGTCGCAGCTACTGTGGTGGGCTTGCTCGCCTCTGCCTTGGGAGCCCCGGGCACCGCATGTGGTACCCAATGGGCATCACGTGCCACACTGGTCTCCTTGATGACCTCCCCCAAGGACTTGGATGATTCCCGAAACTTGGCCACCCAATCGGAACGATCCTCAAGGTCACGGGCTTCGAGCCAAGCTAACCTCTGTGACAACGGCAGTGCACTGGACTGACGCTTCGCTCTGTAGAAATATTGCATGACCACGTCCAGCGGCACCTCCACAAAGGTTGTCGAGTCAGCGCCAAGGGTCTTTTCCGCCGAGGCATCCCGCACATTAGCCCTGGGGGTCACTCCCGCCATGGCATATGCGACCAGCAGAGTAAGAAGACGATCCAGATAGTTCTCCCAGTCATGAGGGATCCTGTCCTCGTCCTCAGCCTCCTCGGTGTAGAGCCCTTCTGCCAGCTTCCTCTTCTTCTGAGTCGTGTGGAGCTGGTACTGCAAAGTGCGAACTTTCCACAAATTATAAACACACAGCATCCGCTTGGAGAGCTCCCTGCTGATACGAGAGAGCGTGGCATCAGCTGGATGGATCTCTGGTGGGAATCTCATCCGATATCGAACCCAGAAGTTGGATTTGACATCACGCAACTCTGTGTCAGCCAACATGGTATCAAGATCGCTGACACTGATCTTGGACCTATCCTGGCCCTGGTTCTTGTAGTACAGAGTCACGGCAGTCCAAGCTCTGCGCAACCTAGAGCCTTGAATCAACCTATCATCACCGAGTTGCAACTTGGCCAAGAACGTGTCGACTTTCGACTCATCCTCAAAGAGGAACCGAAACTCCTCCAAGTTCTGAATCTTGGTGGCCAACAACGCCTTGGTCACAACGGGGTCCAACGAAAAATTCAGCCCTAAAGACTCCATGGTTTCCTGAATGGTGGTACTCTCCACCGGAACCAATCGAACACTAGTCATTTTCTCAAGGTAACTCCTTGTATGACTTGAACATTCAAAGCTGCTCACCCCCAAACATGCCTCCCGCATGCTGCACATCACCTGCCATCCAGGGACAGAAGGAGGTGACGGGGGGGGGTAAGACAAGAACTCCCCTGTTCCTCAGGGGTACGACAGACTGTATCCTAGTCTCTATCCCCGGCACACATCATGTAGCTTGTCCTCACAGATACCTGTGTAAGCTACCTCATGACAAACCGGTAAGACTAGTTATCACAGCCTATCATGACTTCATCCTCCCGGATGTTGAGAGGGCCTTTTTCCACGCAGAAGTCAAGCTCTCAAATGGTTCAAATGCATGTTAGCCTACGGGCAAGCTATGGACCACATTGATCAGCTTACCAAAATCGGCCCTGTGCGTCTCTTATTCAAGTGAATTCTGGTGCGCCACTCCTGACAAGGTCAGCGTGGATGCCAGCTCGCTGCTGCTCGCACCAAACAACCGTCACAAAAAGCGCGGCCCCAAGCCATGGCCTCCCTCATGTCCTGCGTCGTCATTGGCTTCACCAAGCGGATTGCACGCTCAGCAGATTGCTTGTGGGAGCAGAGGGTCTGGCCGTTGTTGAGCTCCAGATGAACCTTTGAACGCAGTGTCGCAATGTAGCCGCAGGGCTCTGGGAACGGGTTCCTGAGGGAGCTGGTCCTGAGAGTCGTGTCCACCCACGACCTCATACCCGTTTCATTGATGATCCCCGGAATGTCCAACGAGCGCCTGCAGCTCTTCACGTAGGCCACTGCAACATCCCAGCTCTCCTGGGCTAGCAGCGCACGGAACACACAGCCCCCAACACCTGCTCGGTGGCGCCCTGATAGGCAATGGATCAAGGCCGACTCGCCTGCATACATCGTATTGCGCAGCAAAGGCCAGACTTCTTCAAAGTCCCTGTTCCTCGAACCACCATGGGCCACACACAGGTGTTTCAATAGGGCATCTGTGAGCACCACTCCTCCTCTGGATGATGGGGCTTCGGCCATGCACGCAATCTGAAGGGTAACTCCCTTTGGAAAGCGGTTTGCCGTGTTCCTGGTTGGAATTCCACTCAGCCACAGCTTGCCCCCTGCCCTATTCTGATAAATAAGGCTCGGGCTCTCCGCTGTCTTGCCGTGGACTGTCGCCAACCTGTCGAACTTCTGGTCGGGCCCTCGAGTATCCAGTGCCTCTGGAATCGGAAGGTCCTCCTCCTCAACTTCGACTTCTTCTTCTTCCGAACTGGTCACCAGGGCTGGTAATGGTGCAGGAGGTGGAGCTGGGGCTGCTTTGGCCTTCTTCGCTGGCGGTGCCTTAGACGGCGGCCCTTGTGGGGACCGTGGGCGCCTCACTGACGCCTTAGGAGGGGCAGCTGGCTCCGGAGGTCGCTCCTCCGTGGATTTGCTATAGTAGGCTTGGCCTTAGCAGATCCCGAACCAGGCCCTTCGCCAGTCATCTCCTCCACCTTGATGAACTTCTTGTCGTGGCATTCACATGCCGGATGGCCTCCACCGCAAACTCGTCCAGCTTTGCGCAGAATGGCGCATGCATGGCGACCAGGGCACACTTCCTTCTCCAGGGGGCAAGACCTTGTCTGAAAAGCTCCACAAATGGGTGCCCCATTCTTCATGAATGCGCTCAGCACCTTCCCATTGAGAGATGCCGGCATCGCAGACAGGCCACCCTTGGATTGTGCCTCTTCTCGTTTGGCCGCGGCCTTGAGCTTGAGCGCCTCCGACAGCTGGAAGCGCGCCTGCATCTCAGCCTTCGTCAAAGGAGCTGCCCAAATGACCCTGGATTCCTGCTTCAGCACCTTGTCCACGTTCTGGCGCGCATACTCCAGGGCCTCAGCATAGGTCTCCGTTGGGATGGTCTCCCATGACTCATGGGCAAGCAGCTTCTCCATAGCCAGCCGCACAATGTGTTTGGTCCTCAATGAAGACTCGTACCTAGCTGCACTGTAGTGCATAGGCATTGTCGCCTCCTTTGGGATCTGGGAACGATCTGCCCAGTCCCCCAATGAGCATAGCTCGAGAGGCGTCAGCTTCATCAGAGTGCCCACTGTAGGTGCTGCTCGCCGCCAGGAGTAGGAAGACAAATCCTCTGTATTCTGGACCAAGTGCTCAAAGACCTCACGATTGAGCTCGTTGACGAACTTCAATGTGTATGCGGTGCCCTCCGCATCAAAGCACAACCCTGAGGTTGCTTGCTTAGCCTTATCCAGACTGCTGTAGTCCCTGAATAGGGCCGAGCCCCAAGCCCATCCGTTGACGAATGTGGCCGGAATGCTGAAGGAGAACCCGCCCCTGTTGGCCTTCTGCTTCCCCTTCGTGCAGTAGCCATGAAAGGAGCTAGGGGTCACTTTGACTGGCCTGGCACGCATGATGTGCTGGTATCGCAGGACACCAAAGGTAACCAGCCAGCTGGACAGTAAGCCCCTCCAACGCGGGTCCCCTGCTTCGTACAACGATTGAATCTTCTCTTCAAGCGCTGCAATCATTGGGGGCTCAACTGCAACAGCCTGTTCTGGGTTTGCCTGTTTGGGTGGATTCTTACGAGCTGGGACTGGTACATCACTGAAGTCCCATTGCAACCGACCATGTTTGGAGAACCACTTCAAGGAGTGAAAGGCTCGGTAAGGCCCCGACGTGCCATTCTGCAAGAAGCCATAGAGGTCCAATGCATCCGGTGGGAACAAGCGGTCCTTCTGCTCCATGTAGGCCCGCAACTCAGCCCAAGACTTCAGGGCGTTCACCACCGTCGCTCCTTCGGCCTCTGTGACCTTCCGCTTAGACAAAGTATCCAGAGCATCCTGACACTGAGCGTACCTCTCCGGGGTCAACTCCCCTTGAGGACGCATGACCTTGGCCTGAGAAAAGGCCTTCCTCAATGCCGCAGCTCGTAGCAGCACCGTCTCTGGTTGATCTGGGCCTGGCCGGACTCGAAGAGCTTGGACCATCTTGCTCTTCTTCATCATGGACGCCTTGGGCGCAGGCCATGTCGTTGGCCGATCTCTGGAACCCGAGCTCTCAGCCACGGCAGCCGCTTGAGGGATGAGGTCAGCTTCGGCAGTCTTGGATCACGCTTGCAACCACGCATCTGCCACATGGTGTCCTCCATGTGCAACTGCGCTGTCATAGGATGCAAACGCATATGCGAAGTCAGTCTCATCATGTAGTCCCCATTGAGCTCGCCACTGTTCAACACGAGTGGATGCCACCCTCTCCATCGCCGTCTCTGCACAAGGTGGAGCCTCACCAGCAGCCTGCACCGCGTAGGCACCTGGGTGGTACGCCATGGCGACGCCTGACACCACCGCTGCCAAGGTTTGGAGCGTACGGGCTGGGCCTGAAACTGCAGACCAAACCTCAGTATCATCAGGTGACAAACAAACATCACTAGGCCGCAGCTGCTGCAGATGGGTCTCGACGCAAGACGGGGTGACATCCTGGACACTGGGAGGGTGGACAGGTGCTGCACACGGAGGAGAAGCATCGCTCACAGAGCTCAGGTGTCGGCAGTCCACAAGCCTTGCAAGGTGGCAAGGGTTCCTCCCCAGCCTCCATGGCATCAAGCCAACCCCATAACGACCGGACTGCTCTGGCCCGTGGTGCTCTCCACGCAACCAGGTCAGCCGGGATGGGCACCAAGGATGGGTCCCTCCATCCACGCTGTGGGGATTGCCAGGTCCTCCACACATCCCAAAGTTCGGTGAGGTCGACCATGCTATCGGCATTGTGCTCGATGAAGGCGACCAAGCCAAAGATGTTGTCCGGCGCAAAGTCCCGAGCCGTCCAATGAGTCCGCAGCGGCTCGATGAGTAGCAAATCCAGCTTCGCCTCGCCCAGGCGATCATAGTAGGATTGCCACGCACGCCGCGGGTCACTCCCGGGCAGAGCCAAGACAGCTGAGCTGTTCCATGTGCCGATCCAAGGGAACTTGAATCCTCCCTGATACTCAGTACACCTCCTACAGTTTTCTTCCATACAAGGTGACCGTCTGAAAGGGGGAAGTCCCTGCACCCCCAACCCAATTGGATGTGGGGGGAAATGATCAATTTGGCACACGGACGCCCACAGTCGGGTGGCCTCTGCCACCAAGCCCCGCTGGAGTAGGCTCTCCACGTGCGTCTTGAACGCGTAATAGGCAGCCGCATGAAGCAGCTCCACATCCGTGTGGGCCGCCTCATTCCAACCGGGCCGAACGACGATGGAGGCCCTGGGCATCGAGGGGGTGACCTCCCACCTTCGTAACCTCTGTACGCTAGGGTAACGCCCTAGTAGAGGAACGAGAAACCACTGAACCTAGGGTAACTCCCTAGAAGTGGTGTGGGTACCCCAAAAAAGAAAGAACGATGAAGCCAGTTTGGCTCAGACTTGAGCCAAAATGGATTCATCAGCTTACATACTCACCCTAATGAAAATGCACACCCAGTGCCTGCCAAACACGATGCATACATATATATATATATATGGAGTTTGTAATTACATATATGCATGCATCAAGTAATAAGGCTGAACTGAACTTGCTGAATTCCAGGAAGATGATTGTATGATGGAACATTACTTTTAGTTTTACATTGAACACATACATGTCCAAAACTGTACCAAAACAAATTTGAGTACCGGCAGGCTGCCAAACGATACACGGGTAAGAACTGCTAAGAATCGGCATGTCATTATTCGGGCAATAGCTAAAGATATGATGGCCAATCTGTGGTATCCTATAAATAACTGTGGCATTTGACACAACGCTGCAAAATATGATGAAAAATATATGGAAAATCTCATCGCATGGCACATATATACGTCATGGCCAATCGCAAAAAATCCGGTGTGGTGCCTTGTATTCCTCCGTCACAATGGCAACAAAAATACTCCATCAACCATTCACCCTATCTACGTCTGGAAAAATTGAAGCAGCTCCCACTACCACCGGAAACCACTTCCACCTTCATCAAAGCCATCATCTGAATCTGTTTCTTGACACAGCCTGAATTTGGGCTCAAGCCACTAGGTGCTGCTGTTTGCAGGTGTCGAAGGTTGAAGGATGGTAAGTGGATTCTAAGCCATTTATATAAGATATATTAACATATGATAACTGGTTTAGAGATGTTTAGAGATGTATAGAGTGGCTTACAACAGAGGTGCTAAATATTTACAAACTCCCAGAATTCAGACATAGCACGAGGACGAAAAAACCAAACGTACGAAGCCTTTAAATATTATCATCCTGAGGTCCTGGTAGAAATTTCAGCCATTTCCCAACATTTTTTCGAGCCAGCCAAAAAAGGAAAGGCGGCATTCCCAACCCCAGATACCAGATACCATCAGATACCATGAGATGATACCATGAAATATGCCATGAAATGCCGTGAATTTCACTGACAGCAACGATCGATCCGCCGAGTGGCGCCATGAATCCTCCAACCTTCTGCGCTTTCGGCACACTAGGGCTGCTGTCGCCGCCCATTCACGGCTGGGAGGTTGAGAGCCAAGTAGCAAGATCCCACTTCAGTCACTAGCGACACCAGTAAAAGAAGTCGTGATAACCTTGAAAAAAAATGTGTATCCACCAAGTCAAGGTTAGAAGATATCCGGACTTCACTTGGAAGCAAACCATGATTTTCTATGCGAAGTCAGTATGACTTGGTGGTTTGGGGCATAGTGGGCATTCCATGCGTCCCTTAGCAATGAAACGGATTCTCACCACGACGACGAACAAAATTTCATGCACTTGGCTCACAGAACTGGATTTGTTGCCGCCACCTTGGGTCTTCAAATTTAAGCTACAGCCTTTGATGTTTGGTGCCAATGGCCAGCCTTGGCCGCAGTTGCACAAAGGTTCACGTTTTCTCGGATATCTCAAAGGTCTTCCATCAGAATATGTGAAAAACTATGCATGTTTCGCAACCATTCACTAAATTCTATCCAACTACATCCCGTTTTTATGTGGTTCAATCCCCACTTTCACCAAGTTGAATCCCCAACCATTCACTCACCGTGGTCTGCAGGGTGTTTTTTTTGCGCCGCAAAAAAGGCCTGGCCGTCACTCCATGACATCCATGAGATTCCTGGCAGTTTGATGACCTCAGCTGTCCAGCTTTGTTGGAAAATCTCAACGAATCAATCACTTGATCCATTTCCTCTCATCAGTCTGGTAAACCCAACTTAATATCAATGAGCCGTACTCAACTTGTCCATGAATGGTGGATTGTTGGCTTCGCCATACAATCTAGGAATATCAATGTATATGAATGGTGGATTTTCCAGTTCCAGCCTTGACTACCAGAGCACAAAGAAGTGGTTTACTGTTGGCTTCGCTAGTTTGCTGCTGAACTCTCATTTCTGTTCATGTGTGAAACTCCAATTGCTGGACAAAAAAACGAGAATCCCTATTCAACCCCACAATGGAGAAGATGTTTTTCTGGTTTTCTCTGATCATTGAAATTCCAAGGTGTTATTTGTGTTTATTGCTCAAAAACTCCCTTCTTTCAAACATGTTTTTTCTCGCAATCCAACCCACAGTTCCCCCAAAAACTAACAGTTTCCTAATTCACAGACATCCCCAGCCTGGTTCCAAAATCTCAACACCAAAACCGAACACAAAATAGGACATAAATGGTGATTCCCTATCAAATCCCATTCAAATCCCATTAAAATCCCATTAAAGTACATTAAATCAGAGTAAATCCACATTAAATCCTATTAAATCCCCATTAATTCCTTTAAACAAATCCCATTTTGGGGTCGGATTCCCATGGCACCTCCCAGGGCCTCCCTGGGGCGCCGCGTGGGCAGCGCTGCGGCCGGCGCCTTACCGGCAGCGGCGGGCAGCGAGAAACGCACGCGGCCGGGGCGGCCTGGGAAGTGGTGGAAAAAAGGTGATTTAATGGTGATTTAATGGGATTTGATGTGGATTTCATGGAATTTATGATGTTGAATGTGTTTGAATGGGATTGATTTGAATGTGATTTAATGGCAATATAGTTATAGTTATAATGAGGGGATAGAACCAACTAGCAATAGTGCAGATGATTTTGTTTACACGTGGAAAACCCGGATCGAAATATGACATGTGGCTATACAACCAATGTTGGCAATGTTGTGGTTGAGATAATAACATACTTCTTATGGCCAAACACCTTTGTTCAAAAACATAACGCTGTGTGCGCATGACAACTTGAAAGTGTGCGTTGAACCCGCTCAATAGTAGTAATATCCCTATTTTTCTTGGTGAAAGATCCTGTTGAACTTCTTTTTGAATCTACAATCTTGGTATCCAACTAGATATATCATGATATATCTAGTTGAACATCTATGATTAACATTAACTAACCGTAACGAAGCCCTTAAAAACTCTACAACGGCACCCCCCCAAAAAAAAAACACAAAACAGGCCTCTAGGATTCCAGGCCTTGGAGGAAATGGAGAGCTGGTGAACGATATGTTTTTGTTCCGGATATATATATATATATAATATATATGTGATGTATATCATGGTTAATTTTACTATCTTGATTAATCTAACTCTGAAAAATATTTAAGGGATCTAATGTTTGAATCAAAGCCACTAACTTTGATACCCAAAATAGACCCAAATGGGCATGCAAGGGGTGACATCCAGGAAGGCCATCCAGATTGACATGCTCCGTCACAAATTCACCAGGCCACATTTTCCCCAAATAGATCATGAAATGGTGGACGGTTGGGGTTCCAAAATTTTGACGCCCATTTTGCACATGATATAATGGTCATCTCCCTATTTTGAGTGGGATCATGATATATCACAGTCTGAAGACACGTCCAACATCAGCAAAACATCAAGGCGGCGGCTTTTCTCTGCGCAGATCCCTCCAGGCATCGTATCTTTTTGTTCACATAATCAATCTCTCAGCAATACTTTTCCTTGGCATCCCACCATTTTTGGTAGATCTGCAACAATTGCCTGGGATGAAAGATGTGCTGAAACATTGCCTGGGATATGGAAGGATATCCCAAAATGGTCACTTTTAGAAGAAAGATGGTGGTACCGAAGGTGTCTCCCTTTTTTGGACAAACCCATGAGATTTCTGAGATGGAAACTTCGCAAAGTCGCAAAGAATTTGTTTGTACCAGGTAACCAGCTCAATTGTTGGACTGTGCATCTCATAGTTGTTGAGTTTGACTTGAAACAATGATGGGAAATCTTAAATATCTTTGAATATCATCCGGTTGGCTACACATAAATGTATATTCATCAAATATCCCAACGATATATCATATATCATCTAAATCATGATATGTAATTCTGTATGTATACTCATATTCCATCATATTCCATCATATTCCATCATATTCCATCATATTCCCATCATATTCCCATCATATTCCCATCATATTCCCATCATATTCCCATCATATTCCCATCATATTCCCATCATATTCCCATCATATTCCCATCATATTCCCCCATCATATTCCCATCATATTCCCATCATATTCCCATCATATTCCCATCATATTCCCATCATATTCCCATCCTATTCCCATCCTATTCCCATCCTATTCCCATCCTATTCCCATCCTATTCCCATCCTATTCCCATCCTATTCCCATCCTATTCCCATCATATTCCCATCATATTCCCATCATATTCCCATCATATTCCCATCATATTCCCATCATATTCCCATCATATTCCCATCATATTCCCATCCTATTCCCATCCTATTCCCATCCTATTCCCATCCTATTCCCATCCTATTCCCATCCTATTCCCATCCTATTCCCATCCTATTCCCATCCTATTCCCATCATATTCCCATCATATTCCCATCATATTCCCATCATATTCCCATCATATTCCCATCATATTCCCATCATATTCCCATCATATTCCCATCATATTCCCATCATATTCCCACCATATTCCCACCATATTCCCACCATATTCCCACCATATTCCCATCATATTCCCACCATATTCCCACCATATTCCCATCATATTCCCATCATATTCCCATCATATTCCCATCATATTCCCATCATATTCCCATCATATTCCCATCATATTCCCATCATATTCCCATCATATTCCCATCATATTCCCATCATATTCCCATCATATTCCCATCCTATTCCCATCCTATTCCCATCCTATTCCCATCCTATTCCCATCCTATTCCCATCCTATTCCCATCCTATTCCCATCCTATTCCCATCCTATTCCCATCCTATTCCCATCCTATTCCCATCCTATTCCCATCCTATTCCCATCCTATTCCCATCATATTCCCATCATATTCCCATCATATTCCCATCATATTCCCATCATATTCCCATCATATTCCCATCATATTCCCATCATATTCCCATCATATTCCCATCATATTCCCACCATATTCCCACCATATTCCCACCATATTCCCACCATATTCCCATCATATTCCCACCATATTCCCACCATATTCCCATCATATTCCCATCATATTACCATCATATTCCCATCATATTCCCATCATATTCCCATCATATTCCATCATATTCCCCTCATATCCCATCATATTCCCATCATATTCCCACATATTCCCACATATTCCCATCATATCCCATCAATATTCCCATCAATATGCCCATCATATTCCCATCATATTCCCGCATCATAGTTCCCATCATATTCCCATCATATTCCGCATCATATTCCCATCATATTCCCATCATATTCCCATCATATTCCCATCATATTCCATCATATCCCATCATATTCCCTCTATTCCCATCATACTCCCATCATACTCCCATCATACTCCCATCATACTCCATCATACTCCATCATACTCCATCATACTCCATCATACTCCATCATACTCCATCATACTCCATCATACTCCATCATACTCCATCATACTCCATCATACTCCATCATACTCCATCATTCTCCCATCATACTCCATCATACTCCATCATACTCCATCATACTCCATCATACTCCATCATACTCCATCATATTCCCATCATATTCCCATCATACTCCATCATACTCCATCATACTCCATCATACTCCATCATACTCCATCATACTCCATCATACTCCATCATACTCCATCATACTCCATCATACTCCATCATTTTCCATCATTTTCCATCATTTTCCATCATTTTCCATCATTTTCCATCATTTTCCATCATATTCCATCATATTCCATCATATTCCATCATATTCCATCATATTCCATCATATTCCATCATATTCCATCATATTCCATCATATTCCATCATATTCCATCATATTCCCATTAATTAATTGGTGAGTTTTTGGACCAGCAACGGTTGCGCTTTGATGCAGCGCTTCTCTAAGGCAGCCGGGCTGGTCAGCAGCCAGGGCTTCCAGTCCGAGATGAAGTGCACCAGCACGGCCTGTCTTAAGACCTGGACCGGCAGATTGGATGGGTTGGATAGATATAAGCTATGTAAGTTCTATAAGTTTTATAAGTTGTCTAGATTATATAGATGTAGAGGTTATATATGGATGATAATATAGAATGTATAGATTATAAAGATCATGTTGCTTATGTTGATTGTATAGAAGATATAGATCATGTAGATTATATAGATATAGACAAGATTAGATTGGATGGATGTGTAAATTGGGATGAGTACGTGGGTGTGGGTCAAAAGGTAAGGCCCAGGGACTCAGATTCTGGTCGTGAGTCATTTACCTCGATGCCACATGACCATAGCTATCCCCAGTTGTAGCACTTGTAACACCACTTCCATGACATGTTCATGTTAGTTCATGTTTATTATTGGGTGCTTCAATAGTAGTCCAATAGTGCACCCATGTTTTTTTGATTCATGGACTGGCCATACCGCCATCGGCATGCTGAGGAATTGATAAATCATGATAAATCTCTGTACATGGGAGGGCAATAATTTTGCAAATTAAGATAAATCCAAATTCGGAAGGTTGGCAAAACCCCAAAGACCGGTAGACATCGGTAGATTTGGGTCATGCCTCGAGAAATCAAATATGGCTGGCTGAAAGTCTGTCGAAAAACTATGGCTGGCAGACTTTGCAGACTGGGGATGTTCCAATACGCCATGGAACATAGAAACTTCATAGCAAAGGAACAAGTTTCTTCTTTACCATGGAAAGTACCATGGGACCATGGTAAACCGAATCAGCATTTTTTCTTAGCCTCTGTAAAATCCCAATCTTTGTCAAATTAGGTAGGTACCTTGCTTACGGTTTTTAATTATATATACTATACCAAGTTTACCATCATCACTGGAGACTGAGGCCGGCTGTTTCATGCCAGCTGACCCATTCAGGACTTTCCTCGTAGTGCTTCTGCCAGTAGCGATAGGCTCCATCCACCCCGCACCATTCGCCGATCAGCAGAGCATAAAAACCATCCAACACAAAGACCTAGTGGCTGAACCACAAAATGATCCAAAAACCTTTTTGGGTCAGAAGTTTTTTCATCCCCCAAAGTGGATGAAATATGATGACATGAGTCACACATGAGTCATGACCACCAATTGATTCATCATCTTTCCAGATCGGATAGAAAATAACAAATACCCTCTGGTAATGACTAACAGTTTGCTATTGAAAATGGCCATGAAAGTGGATTTACCCATTTAACCAGCTATAAAATGGTGGATCTTTCCATAGTTTTTTGTTGACGTTTACCAGGTCGGGTAGGTTTAAACCTCCAAGAGGCGGTGTTAATGAAGTGTTTGTTGACCCAGTCCATTTCACCAGCGAGAGATCCCATGGAACCTGACGTGTTGCGCGGGAGAAACGTGTTGACCCGTTGTGACACGGGAGAAAGCTATGCTGTTTGATTCACAGTCTCCGGTTCGGAGATTCCTAACATACCTGTCGAATGATTCCACCATCCTGCCCATCCCTGACTGATGGAACAATGCATAACCAACTGATTTGCATCTGCTCCACATACGCCTTGGGCAGTGTCTGCGAATAATCAGAATTAACCAAAACGGCGGCATGTTGGACAGTCCCAGTCATTTCTGGCAAACACCTCACATTTCTAGGAGAAATCCGTTTCAACTGGTGGTCCAAACGAACAAAATCACTCCATCTGCAGTAGCAAATCCCCTGGCCATTCTGGCTATCCATGGCCCTCGCCTTCCATTTTGTTGAAATCTCAGTATTTGTTGTTCAGTATCCCCCAACAATGGAGTATATAACTCCCTAAAAAAACAACCAGAAGCGCTCAGCATCCGGTTTCAGTAATCTGGATGATTTCAGTGACTCCCCAAACTCAGGTGGTATGTAAGATATCGTTTGTTGCCCCTGTCCTCGGTCCGATTGCTGGGGGTTTGAAGGTTACCTTTGTTACCAGTCAACAACAACACATCGATATGGAAAACCTGTCAGGCTTTCCCAAAGAATCAATCCTAAGTCAAACATAGTCAAACCATATACCATCTGGTTATGACTAACAGTTCGCCATGGAAAGATCCACCATTTTTAAGTTCGGTAAACCAGTAAACCATCTATTTCTATGGGCCATCTATACTATCTATACTCTATACCATGGCAAACTATTAGTCATACAACATGTCATAAGCAGTCAGGGTTAACCAGTCAGGGTAAATCTGCTTGGAGGATACCCAAACCTCCCCAGTGCGTGCCTTCCATGGGTTTAGCGAAGTCCCTCTGGTAGAAGATCTGTCGTGGATCGAGCACCATGGGACCACCACTTTGCACCAGCGGCTGCTTCAACCAGTAGGCGCGTGGAGCGGCCAGTTCCACGGGGAATGGGGCGATCTCGAACAAGTTATCCATGGAAGCCAACCTTGGCAACTTGGGCGAGGTTTTGGAGAAGTCTATGGGAAATTTTGCTGGGTTTTCCATGGTTTTCCTTTGTTTGGGTCCAAAGAGCAGAACTTGCATGGTCTGAAACCTGAAAGTCGAGAGTTCCAAGAACGGAAATCATTGAACGCAAGCCTCAATGTTCACGCTGCAACCTTTGAAGTTCGCCGATCTATGATGTGAAATGGCTTGTAAAACCTGACAAATACAAATTCCCAAGCTATATATTCTTAACTTCATAACTAAAGGCCCATATATAGATCATGCGAAAGTGGAAGCCGCTTCACTAAAAATCAAAATGTCCACCCAGTATCACCATGTCCAACCCCAAATCTACATAAACCCATATAAACCGATATGAACCAATCTAAGAACCCATATCACAGAATGTCCTTATTGTTTCGTTACGGGCAACGGGAAGGCATCCACATCGAAATAGATGATCCGTTGATATTGGAAGAGCTCAGCTGCGCGCAGCTTCACAAAGGAATAGGTCCATTGGAATTTTCCTTTGGACACCGGATCCTCTGCGCGCAGGATCTGAACGAAGGGAAACCAATCCAACACTGTTCACTGGTGGTTCAAATATGACAGAAATGGCAGCAAAATGATGAATTCAAAAGGTTAAGACCAAATTTTGGGAAATCCTGGACGGATATGGTGAGCACAAGTGATGAAGCTACAGCAAACATTGCAAAACATGGCGAACCTCCAATTGGACGATTGGGATCCCCAATCTTTCAATCATACTTTGAGAATTTCAAAATTTCAGGCACAACGAAACCACAGATTCACTGTGTCAGTTCATGGTAAACCATTCTTAAGTTTAGGTGTGTCCTGCATAGCTTGACCCATCCCCATGTTTTTTTGGTGTTTTGCGCCAAATCCATCCAAATCCAGGAATCTTTCACCTGAATCAACTTGATCCCCATCTTCTGAAATCGTTCCATGCCGGGAACACCCCGGTTCCAGATGGCCACCAGATCCGTATCGGGACGCAAACCATTCTGCTGAACCGAGGCTGCAGCCACCAGAATGGCGCAGGCGATGTCGCTGCTGCTGTTGGCCAAATACCAAACCTGATTTCACCGTAACTGAGTGATGGAGAAATAGATAGGCAGAATGGGTATACCTACATATATAACATATACAAATATATACATAACATATAATAATATATATATATATAATGTATGTATGTATATATATATGTATGTATGTATGTATGCATGCATGTATGTATGTATGTATCTATCTATCTATCTATCTATGTATCTATCTATCTATCTATCTATCTATCTATCTATCTATCTATGTATCTATCTATCTATCTATCTATCTATCTATCTATCTATCTATCTATCTATCTATCTGACTATCTATCTATGTATCTATGTATCTATGTATGTATGTCCGTTTGTCTGTATGTCTGTATGTCTGTATGTCTGTATGTCTGTATGTATGGATGCATGCATGCATGGATGCATGTATGTATGTCTGTCTGTATGTATGGATGCATGCATGCATGCATGCATGCATGCATGCATGTATGTATGCATGTAGTGTTGCTATCTGGTGATCTGTGGGTATGGATCAGTTTTATAAGTGGATGATGGAGGATCAACTTTGCCCAACACGGGATCCCAATTGTCCGGATGATTTTCAGGCAAAATTGTCGACAAGTTATCTAAAACCACTGGGATGATCCCAGAACTGAAGTGAGTTCTGGATAACTGGATTCAAAAAAGTCCGTCAACCCATGAACCATTAACTTCCGGGATCACATTAGAGTCTGAAACCATCCAACCAGGCACATATGCATATTTCCTCGGATGTTCTGCAGGCACAGTGGTGTTGTTCGCATCAGTGCTCACTTCAGAACTTGCTGCACTTGGCGCAGAGATGTTGCTGCTGTTGAAATCTATGGCGACGTCCAAATTCTCCTGGTAGTTGAAGCATGAAGCCATGCCACTTTACCCTCCAGCCATGGAGGGTAGCTGCGTAGCTATTTGGGATCACAATCCAATTGTGCTTCGGGACAGATTCAAAACAACAAGAGGTAAAATTCATGATCATCCGAAAACATGATTTTTAGGGATGGAAACAAAAAGACAACATGGCACCAACCAGTCTCTTTGCTTCCCCTCAGCCCTGGGCGTTCGGTGCTTTCGCTTTCTCGGCTCTTGAAAGAGCTCTGTGCCGACGCTGTTTCAGACTGGATGAGGGGACCATTGACATAGCAGGGGAGAATGAAGAACCATGCAAGTAAGAAGGATGTGACAAACAACCAGCTCACTGCGAAAAGGATGCCGCACTTAACGAAGCGAAACTCCATGACGACATCTCTGCAGAAACATCAAATCCATGGCTAGTGTACCATTTGTTAAAGGCTTTCCCCAGAGAGGGGACGGGGGATGTTCAATGTAAATCCAACAGAAGCGGACATGGACCGCCATGGAAATGGCTTCGAACGATCTGTCTGCTGAAGATAGCCACTTTGTGTTTCGTGCCAAGTAATGGCAGAGGTGTGGCCAAAGCTTCTTTGTGATCTCTTTACAATAAAGCTGCAAGCAAGTTCTTTGCGAATTCTACTCTTTTGGATCAATTATATTATATAATCAATATAAACTGTCAATCATCGTGCTTGTGAGTGACATTGAGTGACCTTGATCTAACTCGTTGTTCAAAATCTGCAAAATCCTACGCCAAGCACATGGCCGCCATGCACATGGCCTATCCAATGACCTGCCTTGCCATGTCTTGCTCGAGTAGCACCGTAAAGCAAGAAATGCACCAGCGAGGCAAGGGCTCAGTTGGTCAACAGCTGCGATCCCCGATAAATCTTTGATCTGTGTCAAAATCCGGGGTAAGCGAAAACATGTTGAAACCTTCTATGACCACAGTCTGTGGGTGGGAGACAGTGTCCTTATCAGAAAAACAATGAAAAACAGTTGCACGAACTGCTCTGGTGGGTTGGAAAAACTGATGGCGATACTTTTTCTGCGCAACTTGGGTGGACTGGACACCAGAACACAAGCGGGGATGCCAACGGTCAGTGGATCCATAATGATTTCATGCCAGGATCAACGGCTCGTAACTGGAATCGAAGTTCAGTGCTAGTTGCGAAGTGGATTACTCACCATATCAGCCATATCATATTTTTCAGTTGCAAAAACAATCAAAAACAACAATTCACTTCCAGAATCATCCACGTAACTGTATGATTTATATTGATTTATGAGCTCTTCACTGCTCAGATTTTGATTTTTTTGAACGAAAAAAATGGGGGATTCACGATGTCCGGATTTTTTGTGTACGTAAATATATGCTACCCCCGAATATATATATATATATAATCATACGTATATATATATAATTATATATATACACATATAATTTATATAATTACATAATTGCTCGTGAAACTAAGTATTTCTGACTGACCCTTGAAAATATCAACATGATTCAGCATGATTCCACAATATCCCACGCGTGCCGTTCGTGAGAGGAAGAAAGCCAATCTTTTTTTGCACAGCTTCAACTGGGTTCAGTTAAAAAGATCAGCCTCTGTTAGCTGAACTTTGCTCCAGGCGTTCACAACCATTCACTGACCTCAGACTCACCCTCAAACTTCCTCGCCCTCGCCGCTCTTGCCCCAGTGGTCCCAGCAGCCATTGGGAGTACGCTGGGTGTAGTAGTCCGCAGCACGCTCGGGCTTGTCATATGGTACCTTCATGTAGTCCTGAATGACCCCCTTGTCATCCTTCTTCCAGGTGTAGATGTAGTTCTCCTGCTTCTTTGCTGGCTTGATGGGCAGCACGTAGAGGCCGCTGGGGTGGGACATGTCAGGGTCTTTCTCGTTCACCCACTTGGAAGCAGCCATCCTCACCACTGCGCTTTCCGGCCTCTTCGCCACAGTTCCTGTGAAGCTGGGGCCCCAGAACAGGCATGCCAGGGCGCCCAACACCAGGGCAGCAGGTCCCACTCGGCGGCCCATCTTCACAACAAAGGCAGTACGTGGGGAACCCTTGAGCATAAAACTTGAAAGAGATTCAGCATGATTCATGTCTGATTAAGCTTGCAAAGAAAGAGACAGAGTCTTGCTTAAACAGTTCAAAGCTTCAAAGCACATGATTGACTTCTACTGAACTACATGTGAACAGCAAAACACGACTCGCAAATTTGGGGAGTTGGAGCTTGTCGTGTATCAGAAAACACAGCCTGAGACATCACAAAGAGCATTCATCATGACTCCTATTTTGACCGCAAGCTCTTGTTGCAACCGTCATGTAGCCAGCTACTCCTTCGCAAATGCTTTGAGCATCTAAGTGCGCAAAGAATGCAACTGATCACCGGTCTTTCAAAAAGATGATCTACACCAATGTACACATCTTAGTTGCCTAGCTCAAACTTCCTCGCCCTCGCCGCTCTTGCCCCAGTGGTCCCAGCAGCCATTGGGAGTACGCTGGGTGTAGTAGTCCGCAGCGCGCTCGGGCTTGTCATATGGTACCTTCATGTAGTCCTGAATGACCCCCTTGTCATCCTTCTTCCAGGTGTAGATGTAGTTCTCCTGCTTCTTTGCTGGCTTGATGGGCAGCACGTAGAGGCCGCTGGGGTGGGACATGTCAGGGTCTTTCTCGTTCACCCACTTGGAAGCAGCCATCCTCACCACTGCGCTTTCCGGCCTCTTCGCCACAGTTCCTGTGAAGCTGGGGCCCCAGAACAGGCATGCCAGGGCGCCCAACACCAGGGCAGCAGGTCCCACTCGGCGGCCCATCTTCACAACAAAGGCAGTACGTGGGGAACCCTTGAGCAGAAAACTTGAAAGAGATTCAGCATGATTCATGTCTGATTAAGCTTGCAAAGAAAGAGACAGAGTCTTGCTTAAACAGTTCAAAGCTTCAAAGCACATGATTGACTTCTACTGAACTACATGTGAACAGCAAAACACGACTCGCAAATTTGGGGAGTTGGAGCTTGTTGTGTATCAGAAAACACAGCCTGAGACATCACAAAGAGCATTCATCATGACTCCTATTTTGACCGCAAGCTCTTGTTGCAACCGTCATGTAGCCAGCTACTCCTTCGCAAATGCTTTGAGCATCTAAGTGCGCAAAGAATGCAACTGATCACCGGTCTTTCAAAAAGATGATCTACACCAATGTACACATCTTAGTTGCCTAGCTCAAACTTCCTCGCCCTCGCCGCTCTTGCCCCAGTGGTCCCAGCAGCCATTGGGAGTACGCTGGGTGTAGTAGTCCGCAGCGCGCTCGGGCTTGTCATATGGTACCTTCATGTAGTCCTGAATGACCCCCTTGTCATCCTTCTTCCAGGTGTAGATGTAGTTCTCCTGCTTCTTTGCTGGCTTGATGGGCAGCACGTAGAGGCCGCTGGGGTGGGACATGTCAGGGTCTTTCTCGTTCACCCACTTGGAAGCAGCCATCCTCACCACTGCGCTTTCTGGCCTCTTCGCCACAGTTCCTGTGAAGCTGGGGCCCCAGAACAGGCATGCCAGGGCGCCCAACACCAGGGCAGCAGGTCCCACTCGGCGGCCCATCTTCACAGCAAAGGGGTTGCTGAGCTTGGAACTGTATAGATGCACTGGCACACACAAAGAAACGTTGATTCAGAATCTGGAGTGCATGCAATATTGACAATTCCAACACCCTCGGATGGTCAAAACATACCACGTTTGCTGCCTGGTAAAATCCTATGCATTTGCTTTCAACATTTCCATTCTCCCGAAAGTGACAAATTCTGGGCGTTGGACTGCGCCGTGACGAAGGGCACTACCTCAACCGGAGCTTCCTGGGCAGTAACCCACCTGGTAACCCACCTGGCAACTGGTAACCATTTACCAACTTCCGCCAGTCATCCAAAACTTGAAGAACGTCTGGTCAAAGTTGGTTGATCATCTTGATCACGCAAAAAAAAAAAACAAGGGGGGGCCTGAGAACCCAAAAGCAAAACGACAGCAAACAAATTCGAGTAATAACTGGTTTATTTCCCTTTCGCCTCTTGCCAGCACCTTTTTGGAAGATGAATATTATGGGCGCATTCACTGCAAAATTCTTTTTTTCAGCTCTACAGAGACTTTTACACACAGAGGACGTTTTACACAGAAGCAAGGTTTTGTTTTGTGCAAACGACTTCTCTGTGTCAAAGCCTCTGAGTCCAGCATGCTGTCTCGCTCCCTCCCAGCGAAGCTCTCCCCAAGCTATTTCCACGGTTTCCCCTCCGTCCAGCATGCTGTCTCGCTCCCTCCCGGCGAAGCTGTCCGCAAGCTATTTGCACCTCCCCTTCCTTCCTCCCTCCCTTTCTTCCTCCCTTCCTTCCTTCTCTTCCCCTTCCTCCCTTCCTTCCTTCCTCCCTCCCTTCCTTCCTTCCTCCCTTCCTTCCTTCCTCCCTTCCTTCTCTTCCTCTTCCTCCCTTCCTTCCTTTCTTCCTTCCTTCCTTCCTTCTTTCCTTCCTTCCCATCTCCGTCCAACACTACGTATCGCTCCCCCGCTGCAAACGAGAAACTAAACGAGAACCCAAGCATCGGAGATACTTTTGGGAAAAAACGGGTATCGTATCCTACAAAATTGCCAAGCCACTGCCGCATCTATACATCTGGTTATTTAACATAGCCATGGTTTCCATGGCCATAGAAATAGTGAGGGCCCCATTAAAAATAATGTTTTTCCATAATTTTTTTCCATGGTCAGGTTGGTTGGTCCTCACCTTTTTTCCTCTGAAGCCGGACCCGCCGAATCTTCGTTCTGGGGCAAAATCTTCGTTTTCTGAGCACGGTGTCATGCGACGGCGGCTGATTTCCAAATCAACCTCTTCTTTCCTTTCCCTTCCTTCCCTTCCTTTCCCGTCCTTTCCCTTCCTTTCCCTTCCTTTTCCGTCCTTTCCCTTCCTTTGCCTTTCTTTCCCTTTCTTTCCCTTCCTTTCCCTTTCTTTCCGTTCCTTTCCCGTCCTTTCCATTCCTTTCCCTTCCTTTCCCTTCCTGTCCCTTCCGTTCCCTTCCTTTCCCTTTCTTTCCCGAATGCGTAGCAAGGGTTCCCGTTGCCCAACCGTCCGCAACCACTCGCAACCGTCCGCGCGATTGCTATATGGCCGTGCCTCTGGTAAGTTCTCCAGAAGGGGTAATTTGTGCGTTTCGCGTGGCAGGCGTGGCACTTCGTGACATTCAGACGTGTTTTGTAACGTGTCGAAAGTCATTTTATGTGGCATGCGCAATACTTTTGCGACGTTTTCAGAAAATGCGTTGCAATTTTCGTGGCAGGCGCAGCACTTTGGACGTGTCCATCGTCATTTTGCGTGGCAGGCGCAGCACTTTAGACGCGTCGTGTTGCGTGTTTTTTACGAATCGCATTGGCAGGGCCGCGTCAAGTGGAGACCAGGTGCAAATTCCGTGGCAGACGTGGCATTTTGTGAGATGTGCTGAAAATTGACGGAAGCCTCCCACGAAACATCGATTTTGAGGTAGCAAATTTAAAGGCTCGTACGAAAACTCGTAGGAAAACGTCGGTTTTGAAGCTACAAAGTATGAAAATTGGAGGAAGTCTCGCACGAAAGGCTCGTTTTGATGCTCCCACATCTCTCGTCTCAAGTCTCTGGTTTTCCTGCGGCGTCGCCGTGTCTATGGGGGAAGCTGCAAAATCTCTCCTTTTCGAAGGTTTCCAAGGAGGTTGTCATGTCGTTTTGCGTGGCAGGGGTGGCACTTTACACTCTACACTCCGCACTCTACACTCCACACTGCACACTCTACACTCCACCACACTCTACACTTTGCACACTCCTCACTCCACACTTTACACTCTACACGCCACACTCCACACTCGACACTTTCCACTCCACACTCTACACTCCACACTTTACACTCCACACTCCTCACTCCACAATTTACAATTTACACTCCTCACTCCACACTCTACACTTTACACTTTGCACTTTCCACTCCCCCTTCACACTCTACACTTTACATTCTACACTCCACAATTTACACTTTGGACGCCACACTTTAAACTTTGCACTCCACACTTTACACTCCTACACACTCCACACTCTACACCCCACACTCCACCACACTCCACACTCTACACCCCACACTCCACCACACTCCACCACACTCCACACTTTACACTCCACACTCCACAAACTACACTTTCCACTCCACACTCCACACTTTACACTCCACACTCCTCATTCCACAATTTACACTTTACACTCCTCACTCCACACTCTACACTTTGCACTCCTCACTCCACACTTTACACTCCACACTTTACCCTCCACACTCCGCACTCTACACTTTACGCTGTACACTTTACACTCTACACTCCGCACTTTACATTTTTGACTCCTCACTCCACACTTTACATTTTTACATTTTACACTCCTCACTCCACACTTTACACTCCACACTCCACACTCTACACTTTCCACTCCACACTTCACACTCTGCACTTTCCACTCCACACTTCACACTTTACACTCCATACTCTACACTTTACATTTTTCACTCCACACTTTACATTTTACACTCCTCACTCCACGCTTTACACTCCACACTCCACACTTCCCACTTTACACTCCACACTCTACACTTTACACTCAACACTTTACACTCCACACTCCTCACTTTACACTCCACACTCCACACTCTACAGTTTCCACTCCACACTCTACACTCTACACTTTACACTCCACACTCCTCACTCCTCACTCCACACTCCTCACTCCACACTATATACTTTACACTCCACACTTTACAGTTTGCACTTTACACTCCTCACTTCACACTTTACACTCCACACTCTACACTTTACACTCTACACTTTACACTCTACACTCCACACTTTACACTCCACGCTTTCCTCTCCACGCTTCACACTCCACACTTTACACTCCACACTTTTATGCTCCACACTCCACAGTCTACACTTTACACTCTACACTCCACACTTTACCCACTGCACACTCCACACTCTACACTCCTCACTCCACACTTTACACTCCACACTTCCCACTTTACACTCCACACTCTACACTTTACACTCCAGACTTTACACTCCACACTCCGCACTCTACACTTACACTCTACACTCCACACTCTACACTGTCCACTCCACACTGCAGACTGGTAACAGGGCAAGTGTTCAAATAAACTATTGCAGAAAATTGTTCTGAGTGACTGCATATCCATTAACATACGTGTGAGCATTCGGGTTCGTGGGCTGCATCTTAGCCGTCCGCGCAATTTTCCGCACCCATTTGCCGTCCGCCTTCTTCTCCCCACCCATTTCCAGCCACTCCCTCGCACCCTCGCCGTCCGCAACCGTCCGCGCAATTCTCCCCACCCATTTGCCGTCCGGAGCCGTCCGCGCAGCCAAGCTCGCTCATCACCAGCGGCTTCTTCCCCCGACCCATTTCCAGCCAATCCGTTGCACCCAGCCGTCCGCGCAATTCTCCGCACCCATTTCCCGTCCGCAGCCGTCCTCGCTCATCACCAGCGCGATCCCCACCCATTTCCAGCCACTCCTTGCATCCACGCCGTCCGCAGCCGTCCGCGCAATTCTCCGCACCCATTTCCCTTCCGCAACCGTCCGCGCAGCCAAGCTCGCTCATGTTCCGCGGCTTCTTCTCCCCACCCATTTCCAGCCACTCCCTGGCACCCACGCCTTCCGCAGCCGTCCACGCAATTCTCCGCACCCATTTCCCGTCCGCAGCCGTCCGCGCAGCCAAGCTCGCTTCTGATACTCCCCACCCATGTCCAGCCACTCTTTTGCACCCAGGCCATCCGCAGCCGTCCGCGCAATTCTCCGCACCCATTTCCCGTCCGCAGCCGTCCGCGCAGCCAAGCTCGCTGATCTCCAGCGGCTTCTTCTCCCCCCCCATTTCCAGCCACTCCCTGGCACCCACGCCGTCCGCAGCCGTCCGCGCAATTCTCCCCACCCATTGGCCGTCCACAGCCGTCCGTGCAGCCAAGCTCGCTGATCACCAGCGGCTTCTTCTCCCCACCCATTTCCAGCCACTCCGTTGCACCCGCGCCGTCTGCAGCCGTCCGCACAGTTCTCCGCACCCATTTCCCGTCCGCAGCCGTCCGTGCAGCCAAGCTCGCTGATCTCCAGCGGCTTCTTCTCCCCACCCATTTCCAGCCACTCCCTTGCACCCACGCCGTCCGCAGCCGTCCACGCAATTCTCTGCACCCATTTCCCGTCCGCAGCCTTCTGCGCAGCCAAGCTCGCTGATCTCCAGCGGCTTCTTCTCCCCACCCATTTCCAGCCACTCCTTGGCACCCACGCCGTCCGCAGCCGTCCGCGCTATTCTCCCCACCCATTTGCCGTCCGCAGCCGTCCGCGCAGCCAAGCTCGCTCATCACCAGCGGCTTCTTCTCCCCACCCATTTCCAGCCACCCCCTTGCACCCACGCCGTCCGCAGCCGTCCGCGCAGCTCTCCGCACCCATTTCCCGTCCGCAGCCAAGCTCGCTCATCACCAGCGGCTTCTTCTCCCCGTTGCACCCACGCCGTCGGCAGCCGTCCGCGCAGTTCTCCGCACCCATTTGCCGTCCGCAGCCGTCCGCGCAGCCAAGGTCGCTCATCACCAGCGGCTTCTTCTCCCCACCCATTTCCAGCCACCCCCTTGCACCCACGCCGTCCGCAGCCGTCCGCGCAGTTCTGCGCACCCATTTGCCGTCCGCAGCCGTCCGCGCAGCCAAGGTCGCTCATCACCAGCGGCTTCTTCTCCCCACCCATTTCCAGCCACCCCCTTGCACCTCCGCGCTGCAGTTCTCCGCACCCATTTGCCGTCCGCAGCCGTCCGCGCAGCCAAGGTCGCTCATCACCAGCGGCTTCTTCTCCCCACCCGTTTCCAGCCACTCCGTTGCACCCACGCCGTCCGCAGCCGTCCACGCAGTTCTCTGCACCCATTTGCCGGCAGCCGTCCGCTCCATTCCTTTCCCTTCCTTTCCCATCCTTTTCCGTTCCTTTCCCATCCTTTCCCTTCCTTTCCCATCCTTTTCCGTTCCTTTCCCATCCTTTCCCTTCCTTTCCCTTCCTTTCCCTTCCTTTCCCTTCCTTTCCCTTCCTTTCCCTTCCCTTTCCCATCCTTTCCCTTCCTTTCCCTTCCTGTCCCTTCCTTTCCCTTCCTGTCCCTTCCTTTCCCATCCTTTCCCTTCCTTTCCCTTCCTTTCCCTTCCTTTCCCTTCCTTTCCCTTCCCTCTTCCTTCCCTTCCCATCCTTTCCCTTCCTTTCCCTTCCTGTCCCTTCCTTTCCCTTCCTGTCCCTTCCTTTCCCATCCTTTCCCTTCCTTTCCCTTCTCCCCCCCCATTTCCAGCCACTCCGTTGCACCCACGCCGTCCGCAGCCGTCCGCGCAGTTCTCCGCACCCATTTCCCGTCCGCAGCCGTCCGCGCAGCCAAGGTCGCCCATCACCAGCGGCTTCTTCTCCCCACCCATTTCCAGCCACCCCCTTGCACCCACGCCGTCCGCAGCCGTCCGCGCAGTTCTCCGCACCCATTCCCCGTCCGCAGCCGTCCGCGCAGCCAAGCTCGCTCATCACCAGCGGCTTCTTCTCCCCACCCATTTCCAGCCACTCCCTTGCACCCAGGCCGTCTGCAGCCGTCCGCTCCATTCCTTTCCCTTCCTTTCCCATCCTTTTTCGTTCCTTTCCCATCCTTTCCCTTCCTTTCCCTTCCTTTCCCATCCTTTCCCTTCCTTTCCCTTCCTTTCCCTTCCTTTCCCTTCCTTTCCCTTCCTTTCCCTTCCCTTTTCCTTCCTTTCCCATCCTTTCCCTTCCTTTCCCTTCCTGTCCCTTCCTTTCCCTTCCTGTCCCTTCCTTTCCCATCCTTTCCCTTCCTTTCCCTTCTCCCCACCCATTTCCAGCCACTCCGTTGCACCCACGCCGTCCGCAGCCATCCGCGCAGTTCTCCGCACCCATTTGCCGTCCGCAGCCGTCCGCGCAGCCACGGTCGCTCATCACCAGCGGCTTCTTCTCCCCTCCGCGCAGTTCTCCGCACCCATTTGCCGTCCGCAGCCGTCCGCGCAGCCAGGGTCGCTCATCACCAGCGGCTTCTTCTCCCCACCCATTTCCAGCCACTCCGTTGCACCCACGCCGTCCGCAGCCGTCCACGCAGTTCTCCGCACCCATTTGCCGTCCGCAGCCGTCCGCGCAGCCACGCTCGCTCATCACCAGCGGCTCTTCTCCCCACCATTTCCAGCCACTCGTTGGCACCCACGCGTTCCGCAGCCGTCACGCAGTTCTCCGCACCCATTTGCCGTCCGCAGCCGTCCGCGCAGCCAAGGTCGCTCATCACCAGCAGCTTCTTCTCCCCACACCCATTTCCAGCCACCCCCTTGCACCCACGCCGTCCGCAGCCGTCCGCGCAGTTCTCCGCACCCATTTGCCGTCCGCAGCCGTTCGCGCAGCCAAGCTCGCTCATCACCCGCGGCTTCTTCTCCCCACCCATTTCCAGCCACTCCGTTGCACCCACGCCGTCCGCAGCCGTCCACGCAGTTCTCCGCACCCATTTGCCGTCCGCAGCCGTCCGCGCAGCCAAGGTCGCTCATCACCAGCGGATTCTTCTCCCCACCCATTTCCAGCCACCCCGTTGCACCCACGCCGTCCGCAGCCATCCGCGCAGTTCTCCGCACCCATTTGCCGTCCACAGCCGTCCGCGCAGCCAAGGTCGCTCATCACCAGCGGCTTCTTCTCCCCACCCATTTCCAGCCACCCCCTTGCACCCATGCCGTCCGCAGCCGTCCGCGCAGTTCTCCGCACCCATTTGCCGTCCGCAGCCGTCCGCGCAGCCAGGGTCGCTCATCACCAGCGGCTTCTTCTCCCCACCCATTTCCAGCCACCCCCTTGCACCCACGCCGTCCGCAGCCGTCCGCGCTTCTCCGCACCCATTTTCCGCAGCCGTCCGCGCAGCCAAGTCGCTCATCACCAGCGGCTTCTTCTCCCACCCATTTCCAGCCACTCCTTGCACCCACGCCGTCCGCACCGTCCGCGCAGTTCTCCGCACCCATTGCCGTCCGCGCAGCCAAGTCGCTTCTCCAGCGGCTTGTTCTCCCCACCCATTCCAGCCACTCGTTGCACCCAGGCCGTCCGCAGCCGTCCCGCAATTCTCCACAACCATTTCCCATCCGCAGCCGTCCGCGCAGCCAAGGTCGCTCATCACCAGCGGCTTCTTCTCCCCACCCATTTCCAGCCACTCCGTTGCACCCACGCCGTCCGCAGCCGTCCGCGCAGTTCTCCGCACCCATTTGCCGTCCGCAGCCGTCCGCGCAGCCAAGGTCGCTCATCACCAGCGGCTTCTTCTCCCCACCCATTTCCAGCCACTCCGTTGCACCCACGCCGTCCGCAGCCGTCCACGCAGTTCTCCGCACCCATTTGCCGGCAGCCGTCCGCTCCATTCCTTTCCCTTCCTTTCCCATCCTTTTCCGTTCCTTTCCCATCCTTTCCCTTCCTTTCCCATCCTTTTCCGTTCCTTTCCCATCCTTTCCCTTCCTTTCCCTTCCTTTCCCTTCCTTTCCCTTCCTTTCCCTTCCTTTCCCTTCCTTTCCCATCCTTTCCCTTCCTTTCCCTTCCTGTCCCTTCCTTTCCCTTCCTGTCCCTTCCTTTCCCATCCTTTCCCTTCCTTTCCCTTCCTTTCCCATCCTTTCCCTTCCTTTCCCTTCCTTTCCCTTCCTTTCCCTTCCTTTCCCTTCCTTTCCCTTCCTTTCCCTTCTTTTTCCTTCCTTTTTCCTTCCTTTCCCTTCCTTTCCTTTCGTTTCCCTTCCTTTTTCCTTCCTTTTTCCTTCCTTTCCCTTCCTTTCCCTTCGTTTCCCTTCCTTTCCCTTCCTTTCCCTTCCTTTCCCTTCCTTTCCCTTCCTTTCCCTTCCTTTCCCTTCCTTTTTCCTTCCTTTTTCTTTCCTTTCCCTTCCTTTTTCCTTCGTTACCCTTCCTTTCCCTTCCTTTCCCTTCCTGTCCCTTCCTTTCCCTTCCTGTCCCTTCCTTTCCCTTCCTTTCCCTTCCTTTCCCTTCCTTTCCCTTCCTTTCCTTTCCCTTCCCTTCCCTTCCTTTCCTTTCCTTTCCTTTCCTTTCCCTTGCACCCACGCCGTCCGCACACCACCGTTCGAGCCAGGTCGCTCCCCCACGCGGTTAAACAACTAAACGAGAACCCAAGCATCGAAGATGCTTTTGGGAAAAATAGCCTTCTGTTGTCAACTCGTTGCCACTTGTGTTGCCGTGTGTTGTTTCATGTTGTTTCATGTTGTTTCCTGATGTGAAGCCCTGTGCAGTTAGAAATCAGTTCAGAAGCGAAACTTCCAGCCTTGTCCAAGCATGCCCTGGAGGACCACACCCACTTCATCTGCGATTTTCCTCAGAGCGATGTCGCAGCGATGTTATCGTCATTTGCCAACATTCCCGACATTGCCAGGCAGCTCTGATCAGTTTCGTAGCGAAATTCTCGGTTTGAGGTGCCGTTCTTTCAGCCAGGTCACAACTGAGGAAAATCGTCAACTACGACACCTGCCAAGCCGAAACTTCAAAGACATCCCAAGACTATCGCAAGAAGTTCATCCCCATGCATCAGAAACGACTGGCTTAACGACTGGTAAAGGACTCCGATTCAGTCTCTGCAGCTGCCAGGTACCACTCGCCAGAGCTGCCGGCCAATGGAGATAGCGGACAAATCTCCTGTGGAAATTCGGAAACATCACGGAAACATCATGGAATGTAAAATATCACTTGAACTTGATGAAACACACGCATCATTGCACACAACTTTGCAGTATCGTCAAATTCACTGGTGGTCTTCGTCTTTTCTGCAAATACTTTGATGATCTTTGATGGTTTGTTCCTGTCCTGACCGTCTGAAAGGGCGGCACCTTCCACGCGCACCTTGGTACCAGCTGCAGAAAGCATAAGAGAAACACCAGAAAACTTCAAATGATTATCATGGAGAACATCAGCAGTGAACAAAATGGCTACAACCATGATTATAATATATATATATATATAATATAATAATTATGAATATATATATATATATATATTGAAAATGGATTCAGAAGTTGGGAAATGTCGGTGCACCTGTTGCATATCCATTGATCCAATGGCACCAAGGCCAGAAGAGAAGTTTCCTTCGCCTCGGTTTTTACACATTCCGAAGAAGTTCGCTCCGTAGTGGACGGTAGTGGACGGTAGTGGACGCCAAAGCCAGGACCAGTGAAATGGCGAAAAGTCATGAAATGTCATGAAATGTCATGAAAAAATGATAAAAGATGAACAGTATTGAACAGTTGCCAAATGATCCAAATGTTGCCAGTTTAATGATGTTTATTGTGACGTTCGAGATGACCCTTCCATGGCTCGAACCCTTATTTTTGTTTGCCCCTCGTGGAAGAATCAACAAACACAAAACTCACAAAACTCAACAAGGCCTCAAGCAGGAATGAGTTTCATGAACTTTTATTTTTGTAGAGTTTCACCAGAAAGTCGCTTCAGGACTTTCAGCCTTCCCTCCTTCTTCCTAACCCCATTTGGAGCGGGTCTGACACAATCTGAATACATCTGAATACTCTGATGCTTGTGACACAGTCTGTGTCAAATGTTTTTCTCTCACACAGCTTAGCCTTGTCCTTTTTCTTGAGGCGTGCGCTTCCAACGACCAGCTTCAAGCTCTTGCAAACCTGCAGAGCTCATTAGGTTCAAATGGAAGTTCAACATCAGTCAGCCGGGGCTGGGTGAAAACAAGATCGAGCCAAGCTTTCGAAAAGGTATTGGTTGGCATTGTGTGCAATGAAGCATGAATGGCTTTCTATCTATCGATATCAGTTGGTGCGTTTCCAACCAAACACTCTAGTATATAAATCTACTTCCCGCAGAACACTGCAGACATCAACAAAAATGCAGCAAAGATTTCGAATCTACAGATATGATATGTCGAAATCCAGAGGCATCTTGCTGACAAAGCTCTGAAAACACTTATGCTCGGGAGTTGGGTGCGTCAAACAAAGGAAATGAAACATGAAGGAAAGTCATGGGACACGTCTAAATCACAAGATAGATTATATAAGCTATATCCTAAGCATACTATAATGTAGGATTACAATCTTGAATTACCATGCCTTGCTCACTGCTTTGTGACTCTTGCTCAGGAGCACGCATCTGATGTCAGCATGACAGCTGCAGTCAAACCTCACAAAATATGATGACTTTCGGTCTGTTCTCAAATTACATCATGGCAGGGCACATCGTGGAGTCAATCCTAACAGTCCATCCGGAAGAAACATGAGAAAACTATAGAAAACTTGGAAAACATTCTCATGAGCAATTAACAGAAAGCTCTAGCCCTGACAATTTCTCAGGGGCTGGTCGCTGGCGCAGCAAAAACAATCTGTGTCGCCAGTTTCAGCTGAGTTTGGCAAACCTGAGTCCAGAAGGAGAGTCAAATTTGTCCTGACGAGTGGGCGATGGGCAAGCTTGGGAATGGTGGGTCACATTGCCAAGACTTTGGAAGGGTCCGGGCAAGAAAATGTTCAAAGGGGCAATTATTCTACCTACAAATTGCAGAGCAACACTATCGCGAAGACTTCTCTGTTTGTTTTAAAGCAACGCTTCAAGTCTTGGCCGGACAAAGATGATGGCAAAACTAGCGTCGATGTTAAGGGTTGTGCCACCGTTTCGATGGGTGTGCCATCATGGTTTTTTCTTTTGTGTTCAGTTTGTTACAGACAAAAACGAGTGCCGCAAAAGAAATGCTTGCGCCCCCAGTTCAGCGAGTTTCGATGACATCGCTGAAAAAAATCTGCGACGAATAGGCCAACACCGCTTGGTAAGCGGAAGACAGGCCTGACCCCCGAGCAAGCAACTCAACGCAACCGGCGTTAGACAGCCGCCAAATAACTTGTCCATTGATTTTTAAATCTGGGTCCCTAAAGAACAGATGTCAGAAACCCATCTATCTACTCAGGTTCGTCTTTGTGAGTGTGCTTTCAATTGGCAACATCGGCTCTTACATCGGGATCATAGGGGTCATGAGTGAAGGACGACTTTTGACTTTGTTTGACACTGGCCTCAAGAACGGATGGCAGAAATACCAGAATGACATGATCTATCCCTGATAATTACGGTTACGATATCATATCCAGAAGTCTACAAAACAGGCTGCATTCAAAAGGACAGGGACAGTCTTTGATGAAAACAACATGTTGATAAGTCGATGGCATTCCTTGCCGAGACAAAGAACAGTGGAAATTGACATCTGCCAGCATTGTTTGAGACTATCTTTCCAAGTCAATAGCTGACAGGGACACTCACCACCTGGGTGATGACAACATGCAGAAAAAATGCGGAATTATGCGGAAGCTGGACTGACAAGACTACTCTTGGGACCTAGGCACCATCTATGCAGCTTTTCTGCGACTTGCAATAAGACATGTAAATTGAATTGTGAATGGATTGCAGCGTGCTCAATGCAAAAATATGCCGGTCGCACTTATTTTGGTTGGACCACTCATGCGGTCTGAACATGCGGTGGGGCTTTGGGGCCTCTACACACTTTCCATGTCGTACTGGTCTCAAACACGCCATTAACGAGCCATCATGGCCTGCGCTGATGCCAAAGGCCTGTGCCTCCAAATGAATTCTGCTCAATTCTGTCTACAAATGTCGATCTACAGAATCATTCTGTGCCTTCAACTTCAGTTGCTTTTCTTATCTGAGCTGTTTGGCAAGAGGTAGCGCTGAAGCTTAGCACTGCGGCACTTTCAACAGAAGCCGAGTAAGTGGGGACATTCTCCCAAAAGGCGAAGCCACAATGCCCAGGACGTTGCACATACGTTGCACATTTTCCAGGTGTGTCAATTTGGCAACTTGATGCAATTTGCAATGTCGGTCTGCATTTCTGCAGATGTGCATGGCAAATCATCTCCCCAGTACACAGCAATCGCTGGAGCAGTCCTAGGAAAGGCTTCTGGTGACTTGTCGACAGCCAAGAAGGCCTGGAAGTCGCAGAACCGCATCATCCATTCGCGTTCATCCTTGTCCATCCTCATCCATTGTCCTGTTCAATTAAATATATTTTTTACTGAACTTTACGTCTTTATTAGTCGTTTTCTCTCCTCACGCCACTGCAGTACTCTAGTGGCTTGTTCGCATTGAGTGGTGGACATCTGCTGGAGGAACTGTCAGCTTTAACAAGTAGTATGCACCACCTCACACAAACTTCGCATCCAGATTTGCAAGACAGCTGGGCGTTTTGCGTCAATTCACATAAATTTCTTCGCTTGGCTCTAAGATTTCTGAGCCTATGAAACGAGTTGGCAGCTCCAGCATCTGAAGCTTTCCTACGCAGGGCACTTGGAAAAATGGGGGAAGAGTGGAACAGATTCCAAGATTCAACAAACTTGTGAACAGCTGGGAAGTGCTCGAAGGCCCAAGTTCTGTTTGGATGTCAAAGGTGCAGTCAACGGACTTAAATGGATGCGATGACCACTCTCGACCACTCTCACGCCTTCCAGGGTTGGTGCTGGAACGTCCTTGCTGAAACGCAAAGTTGCCTAAGCGACGAATCGAACAATCAACTTGCAATGCGTCAACTCTCTTGTCTTCTCATGTGCCATCGGGCCTTCTCCCTGAAAGAAGCATGTCCTCCAAATCGAACAAAAAGAGTAAAAGTAGATAACAATATCTGAAATTGTGTCGTAATAAGAAAACAAACCAAAGCTCAGTAAATGCTTGGTTTGCTTCTGATCATGGTTTTCGTGCCTTCTACCTATGCCCCCTATGCAATTTCGAATTTATTTCCGAGCACGAGATCTTCGAGTTCTTCTGTGCGGGGCTTCAACGTCCTGGAGTGAGGCGAAGCCGTAGCTGTGCCCCTGGCGCCAGAGAATTCTTTGAGAATCATGATTTCAGATATGACAATATGATATGCTGCAAAAATGCACTGTTGAAAGAGACCTACCGTAGATGGACGAATTATTCAAACCCTTATACATACAGCAGCCCCCCGCACCCCAAATATCAATGTTATTTTCTTGTTTGGTTCGTTCCTTCGAATGGACGAAATAAATCAAACCCCCAGAGCAGGAACAGCGCTACGAAACCATAACATTGAAATTCGGGGGAGGTAGGGGGTGGCCTATAACTAGGGGTTTGAATCAGTTGTCCATCTACTGTAGTGGCTCGTTGGTCGACGCAACGGTCACTCAGAAGAATGCTCAGGACACAGCAAGCTTGTGCCATCTTTGCGCACTACGTGAGTCAAACAGGACCCATTACGAATGTGTCACATGGCGGGGCCGCCGGTGCTGCCCAACCAGGTCAAGTCCTCTAAGCGAGTCAATGGCATCAACATGTTCTATTTTTGTGATCTGGATTGTGGCCCTCAACTGGCTACACGAATCGATCTGTCGACGCTTGAGCTGCTGACATTCGATCTGTAGAGCACCACAAGGATCACATAGATAAAACCTGCCAGCTGAGAGACTCTAAAACTGCAAAACCGTTCCTAAGTCGCTCTGTGGATAGCACGGGTCATGCTGAGTTGTTCTCTGCATAGAAAGGCCACCCAATTTAAAGGCATCGCAGTTTCAGCTTGGGCGGGTCCCATTTCTGCCCCAAATTATCCAAATTTAGCTGTCGTTCATTAATGTTTCTGATGGTAAATATCATAACTTAACTAAAAGATACTAAAAGTGTAAGTCATTCATTCAATCGCCTCAAAAATGTTATTTTGCAAATAGACCTGTGCAACCAGGGCGTGTTTCTCTGGGAGCTGCCCTTATTCTGCTCTGAACAATTCAGCGTCTTATGCTCTCGTGTCCCTACTTGGACCGCTGTTGAATTTAGTAAGGCCCTGACCAGGCTTGAAACCTGCCCAATGTGATGACATGAGCTCTGGCACGGTACATGACACATTCACTGACACATCCGGACACATTGTGACAGCATGTGACAGAAGTGCATGTGACACGTAGATCACGTAGGGTATTCCACGGTTTTCCTGCAGTCTGGTCCAGTCTGGTAAACTTAAACGAATGCACGACGTGCGCAAGAGTCTGGGCGCTCCAAGATGCTCCGCAGCCGTAAAGAGTTCAGTACAGCGACCTGATCGAGCGGAACGTTGCTGTTGGCGACTGCTAACGACGGCTAAGTCGCGCCGTTGTGGTCAAAGGACCAACGGCCGGTCGCGAAAGTTCGCGAAACAATTTGAAACAATTGGAGTTCCAGCTGTAGCAGCCAAGCTCATTTAGCTGGAAGCTCTTGTGGCTTAGAGCTCGTTCGCTGTGTTTTTGCTGGTTGGCTTCAAAATTGCTTCCTTGATCCTGCTATCCTGTCTGACAGTGACCAAAATGCCACAGCTGTTCTCCACAAAGCTCAGCCTTGAGAGGTCTGATGCAATTTTTGGCACCGAGAACAGCTCTCAATTCCTGAGTCAAACGATGAACGCCCGTTTCGAGTTCCGACCAGGTCAGGGTCTACTCCAAACGCAGAATTCAGCTCCGAAGCAGCTGACCTTCACAAAGCGAGCAGCTGGTCTCAAGCTTGTGAAGTCATTCTCTTTATCCACTAAAGCATGCCCGAGTAGAAACAAAATTGGACAAGTATGATTGAGCATGATTGAGTCATGACCGTGTAGTCATGACCGTGTAGTCATGACCGTGTCCACACCTTCCATCCTCCACCTGGACTCCAGTCGTTTGTACCAATCTGGCGGCAAAGTCCCACAGCTTCTTAAGATTCTTAGTGACATCACTTCAGGAACTGAGGTACACCTCAGAAGCTCAAAAATCTCAGAGCATGCCCCTAGCAAAACAAAGGAAAGAGAAGCAAAGAGACGTTCTGACAAAGCTCAGGAATGGGTCGGGACATGTCTGATCTCGGCACTGCCTTGATGGCCACCTGCCACACCGAGTGATGACCGTGTGACCGCCGAATATGAGGTATGCGCCGTATGCAATCTGAAAAACAAATCGAAGAACCATGACGAACCGACTATGGTTGAGTCATTCTGAGTCATTTTTGAACTTGATTGAATCGATTGAACCTAAAAACATGAAATCTAGACATATCTAGACTTGAACCAGCTCTTTGCTGCTTTCAAACCCCCTCCCGGTCACAGGTCGTTTAGGGTCATCCCGTTCAACACTTAAGGGGCATACCCAGCGAGACAGGAGCTGAAGTAAGTTGCGGAAGACAAGTAAGTTACTTGTCTTCCGCAACTTACTTCAGCTCCTGTCTCGCTGGGTCTGCCCCTCCTTTCACAAAAGCAATTTCTTTTATATTTTACCCTTTTTGCTGTGTATTTTACCCTTTTTGTTTTGGATTTGTTTAAGATGAAGCCAGGTTATGGGCCGTACAGCTCCAAGTTTCTTGTACAAGAAATTTAACATCATGCACATCCAGCATGATATTAAGGATGGTGATGTGTTGGCTAGCAAGGTGATGGGCCGTGTTTGTGGCAAAAGAAAGTAACACCATTGCATGATGATCATGTGCATGTGACAATGTAAAAGGATAGCGAAAACACTGCGCCTGCCACACAAACATGAATATATATATATATATTATATATATGGTCATCGAGCTGTACAAGGATGGGTGCAGCACTGTGAGGTTCCACCCTTGGCTCATGGTGAAGTGTGCCAAAAAGAGCAAAGATGAGCATCTGGCCATGCCTTTCACACAAGACACCCACCCATGGGTGTTTGAACCACTGGCTTTGGGGCCATCCCACAGCAAGACCGGGGCTTCTGACCCACTGCACAAGAATCCATGGCTCAGGTACTGGTCCACCAGGCTGATGGATGTTGTCAGGTAGGTGACCGGCTTTGTGGACGAAACCTTGCTGAAGCTGAGATCCTTCAAGTGAACTTGAAAATCAACACCGGTTTCTCGAGGCATATCCAAAGCAGTCTTGTAGGTCACATCCTGGCGCAAAGGGAACTCGGCCAACAACTGGTCTGTGACTTCCTGGAGGTTAGCACCGACCATGGCTTCCAAGTACTGCTGAGGGCCACCGTACTTTTCCAAGGTGGCTTTGGCCAAGGTGAAGCAAACCTCTTTGAAGTTGCCAGGGATCACATTGACTTTACTCCAGTCGTCCAAAAACAGTGTCACTGCTTCTGGGGCCAGAGACGGCTCACACTTCGTCTCAGTCACCTGGAGCTCTTCCTTTGGCGCACCCTCACTCTCAGCCATAGCCTCAAACACGTGGCTAAGTAGAAACCAGGAGCGGACACCAACTCGAACTACTTGAGAGAGGAAAAGGACTGAAAGCAACTAAGCTCAAATGGCCAAATCGAAGACTGTCTGCCCTTCAATTTTCACAGTGAGATTGGATTCCATCTTGCTTGGTCTGAGCAACACTACAATGAGCTTGAATGGGACATAGTGATTACCGTGTCCTATTGTGAACTCAAAATCACGTTGATTCATGATCTCCGGTGGGCTTCCAATTGCTCCAGTTGGGCTCCAGTTGGACTGCTGCCGACGTCTCTACTGAAAAAAGTAATCCAATTTCTGCCGAAATTGGATTAAAATTTTGGCCCTTGACTATCTCCAAGGCCCAGAAAAGGATTAACTCCACTACAGGTTCCAGGTGGTGGATTTTAACTCAAATTGCTCCAGTTGGGCTCCAGTTGGACTGCTGCCGACGTCTCTACTGAAAAAATAATCCAATTTCTGCCGAAATTGGATTAAAATTTTGGGCCTTGACTATCCCCAGGGCCCAGAAAAGGATTAACTCCACTACAGGTTTCAGGTGGTGGATTTTAACTCCAATTGCTCCAGTTGGGCTCCAGTTGGACTGCTGCCGACGTCTCTACTTTAAAAAAAATTAATCCAATTTCTACCGAAATTGGATTAAAATTTTGGGCCTTGACTATCTCCAAGGCCCGGAATAGGATTAACTCCACTATACAAGTTTCAGGTGGTGGATTTTAACTCCAATTGCTCCAGTTGGGCTCCAGTTGGACTGCTGCCGACGTCTCTACTGAAAAAAAAACAATTTCTGCCGAAATTGGATTAACATTTTGGGCCTTGACTATCCCCAAGGCCCAGAAAAGGATTAACTCCACTACAGGTTTCACGTGGTGGATTTTAACTCCAATTGCTCCAGTTGGGCTCCAGTTGGACTGCTGCCGACGTCTCTACTGAAAAAAAAAATAATCCAATTTCTGCCGAAATTGGATTAAAATTTTGGGCCTTGACTATCTCCAAGGCCCAGAAAAGGATTAACTCCACTACAGGTTTCAGGTGGTGGATTTTAACTCCAATTGCTCCAGTTGGGCTCCAGTTGCACTGCTGCCGACGTCTCTACTGAAAAAAAATAATAATCCAATTTCTGCCGAAATTGGATTAAAATTTTGGGCCTTGACTATCCCCAAGGTCCAGAAAAGGATTAACTCCACTACAGGTTTCAGGTGGTGGATTTTAACTCCAATTGCTCCAGTTGGGCTCCAGTTGGACTGCTGCCGACGTCTCTACTGAAAAAAATAATAATCCAATTTCTGCCGAAATTGGATTAAAATTTTGGGCCTTGACTATCTCCAAGGCCCAGAAATGGATTAACTCCACTGCAGTTTTCCGGGGGGGGGATTTAGACCAATTTCTGCCGAAATTGGATTAAAATCAATGAGTTTTCAAGGAATTGGATTAAGTCCCCCCCCGAAAAAATGCACGGGACTTATGCGGAAACCTTCAAAACCACAGGGATTTAAACCAATTTCTGCCGAAATTGGATTAAGTCCCCCCAGGAAAAACTGCACTTGACTTAATCCAATTTTGAAAAAAATGGCTGGCAACAGGAAAAGGCATGAGGCGCAAAGACATTTTCTTACTGAGCCCGAGCTGCACTCAAAGCAGTCGTTCATCCTGACAAAACCCTCTAACTAAGGCTTCGCACAAAGCTGGAGGAGATCTTTCGCAGTAACGGCTTAAGGACTCTCCGCCTTCTGATCCCTCAATCACTTGATGTGGTTCCGAACAATCGCAAAAAATGTTGCGAAAAGAATTTGCAATGGCAGGGCTATTTGTCAGTATACGCGTTGATTTCCTAATTGGTCGCTGATGGACTGGAGATTTAGTCCGAATCTGCACTGGTGGAAGGTGACCATCTCAATGCCTGGCCGCTCCAGTAGGGCTTGAACCCGTGGTATTTTCCATGAGCTGGCACCTGTTGGGTGCTCCAATGCAAATACACCGTTGATACCAAGCAGGTACTCAATCACAAAAAGGGCAAAATTAAAAAGGCGCTTTGCTTCCCGCCATCTTCGTCTCAAACGTGAAACTGAAGCAAGCAGGTTTCAAACGTGAAACTGAAGCAAGCAGGTTTCAGGCGGTAGTCCGCCTACGCGGACTACCATTACATTACAAAACCCGCATTTCAGACCAAGGCCCAAGATCCATGGGCCTTGGTATGCTGTATCCTATATTACTTGTATTGTTGTTTGATATCAACAGGAACTCAAAAATGCAAGAATCGACAGCGGGGCATCAAAACTGAAGTGACAACAGAGAATCAAAATTCTCAACTGCTGGAAACATAACAATGCGAGTTCACATTGACACTCCCTCACCAGCTTCATTCTGCCAATTTTGCAGCGCCAAATTGATACTGATGTCCACTTCACAAAGCAGAAAAGGAAAAGCACGTGGTCAACCACGGCCGCTGTACAATAGAATGAGCCAACGTGTGGCAGTGGATGCCCTCGAGGATAATACCCACCAAAACTTGTATGACTCTTATCTAGAAATAACCCTGTTTCCATCAGGGGTGCTGCACAATCACGGTGCAGAAAGACCTAGGACCTAGAATCCATCAGGAGACTGTGGTCACTCAAGATTTAATTATTTGCAGCTCATGGGAAAAGCGCGATTGGACTTGCTGCGTGGCCCTCGCGGCTTCTGGACAAAGTGCCTGCGAATCACATTGAACTTGGCAGCCTTCCATGCAGCCCACTTTTGCTTGGTGACTTTCATCTTCCACTGCGCATTCAGAAGAATGTAGTGCTTCACTTTCCACGACCACACCTGGCAAGTATCAGGAAAGGGGGAGTGATTGCTGGAGTTGGGCCCAGCACCAGAACCATACAGTGAACAGTTTTCCATGCCCTGGCCTGCCAAAGCCCAACATAGTGAGTTCGTTTGAACCATTGCCCAAACTCATCCTTCCACCACTCGACGCGGTGATAGTAGGGCTTGCCGCCAATGTTCCGCTGCGGCGCCATAGCTGGGCGATGGGCGGCACGGCACGGTGGTTCGAAACTTAAAATTCGCAGGGTAGTCCTCAAATGTGTCCAGGTCGGCCGAAGAACATGATTACACTCGGAGCACTGGAAAAATGGTGCAGGCTGTTTGGTGAAAAAGTGTCTCATACGTTTCGTAAACCAAGGCCCAATAAATTCAGCCGATGCTTTTGGCCTTGGTGGCACGCTCAATGTGGGAAGCATCCAGTCCTTGACCAAAGCCAAGGCCTGCGGGCTGATCGCCATGTCTCGAAAGTACTTAGGACTGACTTGGGCCTTGGTGGTTTACCAAGGACCATGATTGTTCCCGGTGAGTCACTGATCTGTTTTCAGTGAATCTACTTTGTTTTTCTTTATGTCAGTTGGGTGGCATGTCCAGACCCACTTAAAACCGAGGACCCAATGTCATCAAGGTCCTCGGTGCATGTACACACAGTGGGCAACTTACTTACGGTAATTTACATGCATTAGAAAGCGTTGCCGGATGAATCTGAACAATGACCGACCTATGTGTTATGATTAGCACGACGAATATATATATATATATATGTTTTTTGTATATATTCATGTGTGTGTGGCAGGCGCGGTGTTTTCGCTATCCTTTTACATTGTCACATGCCCATGATCATCATGCAATGGTGTTACTTTCTTTTGCCACAAACACGGCCCATCACCTTGCTAGCCAACACATCACCATCCTTAATATCATGCTGGATGTGCATGATGTTAAATTTCTTGTACAAGAAACTTGGAGCTGTACAGCCCATAGCCTTGCTTCATCTTAAAAAATGCCAAAACAAAAAGGGTAAAGTACACAGCAAAAAGGGTAACATATAAAAAAAATGCTTCATCATGTTTTTATGCACCTTCTTCGACTTCTTTACTTTCACATCTTTTCGCATCTGTTCACATTTTCACATCAACTAAGGTTTCCTTCTATTGCATTTCGCCCTTCTCGAGTCACATGTGTCACATTGTTTCACCATCTGTTCCTTTATTTTCCATTCTTTGTTCTTCGGCGGCACCTTGTTGTCAATGATGGCTGCATAAAGACCGTGGCCTCAAGAGCTTCCACTCGGAACCGAAGACATGTCGCGTTTTGAACATATCATCTCCAAATTGACATCAAATTAGTCTCATAACGTTTTAACCTATAAGGCATGTATTTTAGCATATCTAATGTCACATATCTCATTTCAGTTGTACATATTCTGCAGTCAAATTAGTTGCTCTGGATAACATAACAGGTGATCAGTTGATCAAATCAAAAGGGTGCAATTGCAAGCAATGAGAAACCACATGCTGCACCGCAGTCAGAGGTCTTAACGGAAACGAAACTGATACGTCTTTTGCGCTGTGTTGTTGAGATATGCTGAGACGGCCGCTGGCGCACAGGATGTTCAACTGCGATGTGGAGTGGATATTGGCCTCTTGCATCAGTTTGCAAAGGATCATTTGCATGGAAATCGACGGGCTGTCGGAGAGATAACGATGAAACACAATGGGGACAATGGGGTCAACAAAACTCTGCCAGCTGAGATATTCAATACTCTGCCGCAAGAATTACAAAGTCTGACATCTGCTAAGTCTCGAACGTCTCTTCGGACAGCACCTCAAGAGGTGGCTCTTATTTTCACTCAATCCCCATGTCTTCACCACAAGTCAGAAAACACCAATGTACTTTAAGTTTGTACAATCTTGCAAACTTCCTGCAAAACTTCTGTTGAGTTCTTTGAAGTCTGGATCTTTTGTCGGGGTCAACCTCAATGTGTTTGATCTACTTTGCATGCACTTGTACGATTCCAAACTGCGTCCCATCGTGGCCCCTTGGCCCCTTGGACCCTTTGCAGGTTCCCTTAGTACCGCTATATTGTGGGTTTTCCCCCTGCTCCCCCACATCTTTGGCCCCAACACAGCTCCAGCAACTTCTCCCTCACGTAGGGCGCTCTCACCTTGGCTAAGGATTTGGGACAGGGCACTGACGGCCACAAGGTCATTCCATGGTCAAATCCTCAATTCGTTGTAACATATTGTAAGATACTGTAACATGTACCATGTACCGATGACATATAATTAAACATCTTTGTAACATAGTATGTTAAGATATTAAATGTTTGACCTTTAATGCACCTTCTTTGAATTCAGAACAGAAAGGAGGGGAGTATGCAGCAGTGCCAACACCATAGCACTCTGCAGATCGGAGTCACGCTTGCAGTGGGGACATGCCACCAAAAAATGATCAAAGGACTAGCCGACTAGCCATATCGACCAATTTATCTTGCTTGATGATTGTCACATATTGAAACCACGCGGGGCAGATCCGTCAACAATTTCACGTTCACATGTCAACAGTGTGAAAAGTGTGAACAGGATGAGGATCTGCCAGAAATGAACAGGGTAGCGCAGGTCTTCCCACGAGGCTTTCCTCCTGAGGGGCCCGACATAGTCCCAATAGAAGACACAGGGAACACCTGGATGGGTCAGGATCAACGCATAGCCGCGTAGTGCCTGGCGAAAAACACAGGTCGGAAGGGGATCACTATAAACACACATTAAACACACTATGGTTCACCAATGGTTCACCAATTCACAATAGTTGTATGGAATAACATGATTAACATGCAATAACTTGAAATGTACAGACCTTTTTCCTCCTTTTTCCATGCACAAGAATAAAATGGAAAGAGATTGGCAGTCCGAGACAAGGTCTTATAGGAAGACAATGCAAAATGCATGATAGCAGCAAAGGAAATGCTGAATGCCGCTGTTGCTTTTGCTCTGAAATCTTTGAACAAGCCTTGCCTGATCGTTGTTTCCGAAGCAGCCACCCACCTTGAGAAATCGACAAAGGAACAAAGATGAACAAAGTTGCTTTGGCAGGATACACAAAGGAACTGAGAAAAAGAGCTGAGAGCAGAAAGGCACTGCCCGCAAATGGACGGCAACGGTCAAAGCTGACCTGGCCCTTCGTGATGCAGCCAACCAGTGGCTTGAAGGGTGTGTGTCCAAGTGCACGCGTCTGTTTTCGACGGAAAACATCGGAACAAAAAGTGCAGCACACTTTCGGAATTGCAGAACTTGCAGAATTCGGTGGTGTCCTGCTTTTGCACATGTTGGGACTTGGTGCTGTACAGGCCCTTCACTGCAGCTTGACTGCAGCAGTGGAACTGTTATGAGATTCAAAGACATCTTGGC